>JAKFQP010000720.1:154224-167519 GCA_023375905.1 Nycticorax nycticorax | reverse complement strand
ACCAGTTGGATTGTGTGATAGTGTGGGGTAGGCTGTAGGGCTGCTTTCTAATGCTTCTGCCCATGGGGAAATTGGTTCCGAGTGAAGTTTTGAGGAAAAACCTCATGCCTTCTCTTGTAATTTGTCTTGGGAGTTGTACTTCCTAGTGAAAAGGCAAGGAGTTTAAATGAACGTATGTATACTACACACATGGCTAACCAAGTTTGAGTTTTCTTCTACGGGGGCTTGCCATGGGGGAAGCTGTGTCTCCGTTCCCATGGAGGCAGTTGGTCTGCAGCTTAATACCATAGTGGTCACCTTTTAATTCTTGTTTACCAACTGGTGAATGCTCTGCTTCTGTTGCTCATCTATAATGGCTTTTTCTAGCGTATATCTAGTAACTTCGGCTAAAAAAAAAACTTTTCCAAGTGAGCCTATGTGAGTGGAAGGGTTGTGGGAGGAAAAACTTTGCCTCTTTTCCTTCTTTCTTCCTCGCATTCGATTGATGTTTCCTGGATGTGTAGTGGGAAATATCAGCTATAGCTCTTCCAGAAATACAAAGTCCTCCATTGATAAACAGGTAAACACATGTTGTTTAGTATTTTTTGTTCCAAACCTCTCAGTATCTGATCTAAATTTATAAATTCCTCCCTCTTGTTTACAAAGTCAGTTTTATTTTTGGTTTTCAAGCTAACAAATAGGTCAATATTAAAAATTCTGCAGTCACCTCTTCAACAAAATTGTGCAGGCAGGGTTATCTGGATTTTCCTAGAGACAGAAGTCCAAATAAGTGTTGCTAGCAAATGTTTTGAGTCAGTCTTTATTAAAAATCTTAAAGTTGTTTTTCTCATAACAAAATTCAAGTCAACTAAATAACCTGAAGTGTATCTTGTTTTTTTCAAAGGGAACAAGACAATGCCAGTCTGTGTGGGGCCTAAAGAAAGTATATACCATGCAGTCATAAACAGGAGTACAAGGGAACGCTGCTTCTGCAGGAATAGGTATTGGAAATGTAAAATCCAGTTCCTCCATGAGCTTGCCTTATACTGAACATTTTCTATAGCAAGAGTGAATGAATTCACATAGGGATTTAATCATCTTAACAAGAACTGATGAGGAGTCCTCCCTGTTGTTGGAACTAGTGGCAGCGTTGCCTGTTTTAGCACTGCTTGGTAAAATTAAGATCTTTACAGTAGATACGTGTGGGATTTATTGCAAGTTTCTGACCGAGTAATTCCAACAAAAGTCCAAGGTGTAAGAACTGCACGCGTGACCCGCTGCATTGAGTTCGCGAGAGGTAGCGTACAGGTTACTGCAGGTACACGAGCTCTTCTTTCTTGGGTGATTTAACTTGGAAATGTAGATATTCCTTCTTAAACATGGGCTTATGAAATTGGGTTTCCTTTTGCCTCTTTTTCTGCCAAGCAGAGCGTGGAAGCAGTGGCTCTTGAGCTGGGGGCACAGCGTTTGAAGGATGTTGGGAATTTCGGAAGCAGTGTGGCTATTTGAATGTTACAGAGCATGAAAACTGAAGTGAAACACACTGGCAGATTATTAGAAGTTTAAAAGGCACTAGGATAAATCCAAATATCAGCAGAGTGGTGTTGTGGCTTTTAAAAGTTACCGTGGGCAACTTCTTAGCTGAAGTTGCAGCCAGTTAGGACTTTCAGATGGGGCTAATCTTCTGATAGGCAAAGAAATGATTAACTCATCACACCTGTTAGGTAAGAAGCAGTGTTCATAGATGGATGGTGCTTTTGCTTGCAATGTGTAAGTGTCTGAGTACAAACTTGTTAGGTTTTTTTACATTAGGAACTTTTAATATTGGAATATTTAATCATCCTGAAGGCTGTTCAGATATTTGAAATTATATTTATCATGGCTTTGTCAGTGTTCAAGTTGGGAGAAGGGTTGAATTTTGCAAGCTTTTCCCTGTGAACGTTAATTAGCAGTAAACCTAAAACAGGTGTTGAAAATGATTGGGTGCTTTTGATGGGAGGGGAACTCTGCAGGTTGGCAATTTTAACCTACTTGGAGCATGGCTGGATTCAATGCTACATCGGATGCTCAAGGCCTTGTCCGGGTGCGCTTTGAAAAATCTACAAAGATGGAAATTCGACTGCCCCTTTGGGCTGCCTTTTTCTGGTGCTGCACAGCTCTTGTGATAATTTTTCCACCTTGGTTTTTTTTGCCAATGAGAATTGCGTTAAAACAATTTGTGTCTTGAGATTTTGCTGTGCAACCCCCAGAAGAGTCTGGCTCCATCTTGCCTAGGTAGCGGGAGATGGATTGGATCATGTAGCCGTCTCTTCTCCAAGCTGAAGAGCCTCCAGCCTCTCTTTATATGTGTATCTACCAGAGCCAATGCTCTAGACCCCTGACTGTCTGGCGGATCTTCTCCCGGGCTCTTTCCCATATCAGACTTCTCCGTTGTACGGTGGGGGTGCACAACTCAACTGCACTATACCAGGTGTGGCCTCATGAGGCAAATAACCCACAGGCAGAGGGAAGCAGTTTTGCTTTTGTTAATGCAGCAGAATATGTGGTTAAAACCACATTTGGATTTGAACATCCCAAGATGCTTGCTTGCCCATTCATCTGACCCACTGAGATGCCCAAGGTGATAGCCTTGCCCTGTAGGGTATTAGCCATCCCCCCCTCTCTGGCGTGGTCTTTAAATGTGCTGAGAATGAATTCTGTGCCCTCGCCCAGGTCAGCGAGGAAGGTACTAGTGTTGCCCCAACATTACCTGGCTTACGCGTGGACATACGACTTCAAACAAACAAAACAAATCCGAATTTATCGCTCCACTTTTGCTTTCCCCTCTCTTATTTGAATGCCACTGCACTAAATCTTCAATTATCTTGCCTGCGTTCTGGGGCTGTAAACTTCCAGTTCAAAAATAATTTAATTTTGGAATTCCTCAGTACTGTTCTTTCCACACTTTAATTAAATCTTGCCTAACTAATGAGGTTCTTCACCATTTCCCTTCCCCCCCTTACTTGTTCTCTGTATCTTACTGGTATCTCTTTGTTCATCTCTTCAGTATTTTACCATTTTGATCTTTGCGCTTTTGTCTACCGGCATTAAAGTAAAAGCCTGAAAGTCTTGGATAGTAAAGGTTTCAGTTCTTAGAGATATGTTAAGAGGTGTTGAATATCATCATTGATCCAAGTTTCAGTGTCTGTTAATGACAATGAACTTCTGAGGCTTTTTACATTACATGTAAAAGGCAAAAAGAAAATCTTTGTTCTCTGTGTGCTAGTCTTAAAGTTTCATCAAAGGTGCGAACTGTTAACGTGCTTTGGGAATAACTTGAAAAATTGCCCCATGTATTTGGAAGTCCAATAGAGTTTTGACTACGTTGGATATATCCTCCTGTTTACTGGGAAGTCTGACCAAAAAATAATTTGGGGGGAGCTAGATGGGATTTGTTCAGAAAGTGACATTAATCTGTATTTGTTTAAGGTTAGCAATGATTTTTGAGCAGTAATATAGAATGGGATGTGAATTATTATGGTTAAGATGTGATTTTGTAGGTTTTCGTTATCTGCTGCTAAGGGAAATTGCCATAGCATTTCTGAATGAGGTTGATATGGAGACCAAGCCTGTTCATGTCATTGTATGCCTCTGAATTTTTTAATGAGAGT
Organism: Nycticorax nycticorax; assembly: GCA_023375905.1. NCBI lineage: Eukaryota > Metazoa > Chordata > Aves > Pelecaniformes > Ardeidae > Nycticorax > Nycticorax nycticorax. Next base: position 163,890 of record JAKFQP010000720.1, on the reverse strand, counting down.
TTAACTATATATGAAAACTTCTAATTAATAAAGCATGTATATCATTAAATTGTGTTTTAGAGCTCCGAGCATGCTGTTCTCGGGCAGTCAAGTCAATGAAAGGTGTAGAATGAGAAAGCCTCTATTAAGCGTGGTGCGGTATTTTGAGACCCATAGAAGTCAACAATCAACAGGATGATTAATACAACTACTAAGTCAATGCTGTTATAATTCAGTGACTGAATCTTTTAATACCATTTCCCCATGAATGTAGCCATGTGTAGAAGTTAAAGATGAGGATGAGATGGTGAATGTTCATGACTGGGGAACCGGTGGGTGCGGTGGTCAGAGCTGTAACCCTCGGTGGTTGCTCTGTTGCCTTACATCGTTGCAGAAACGCGCTTACAGCGTGCATTTAGAAATTACTTGCTGCATCTTGAGCATGTACTTTCCTGTCTTGCTGGGGAACTGACTGGGTATTTGACTAAGTGCAAGCTTTTGTTTAAAGTCTTCGTTCTTAGCTGTTGTCATCTTTTTGCAGGTATTTAGCCAGATTTAGGGGAACGGTTATCATCGTAACTGTCTTTCTCCAGGCTGTAATGCTGCCTTACAAGGCTGTTAAGCTTCTGAATGCTGAGAGGATGTGGTAGTCTATTGCTCCTGAGGACTGTCAAAACACCGCATTTTTTTACCAATACAGGCAACCAAATGGGAGGAAGTCATGGAGTTTTTTTTCTATGCTAGGAGTGTTTCCTGGGCAGAAGAATGTCTTGGGTTACAGCATGGTGGGTCTTGATGATCATGTTATTCGCCTTCCTAACGTTTGACCGGTCGATGATTTAAAACAAATGGCATGTCCAAGTTTTTCAATGAAAAATAATGAAATGGCAGATAAAACTGGCTTTTCTAGTTTAGCTCTAACTGTGCCTGACTCATGCTTTCCTTCCTATGGCTTTAGTCTGGGCACGGTTGCATACTACGTGGTAAGACTGTTTTGTCAGAAGAATGTCGCACATGTTGGCGAGAGCCAGTTTGGCAACATGTACGTTCTTGGGGTGGTTTTTTTTACCTCTTTTGAAGATCTGCAGTATACTGAAGGCTGAGCAGGTGGTAATGAGGGAGTTCTTTTATAGCTCCATCGCTTCTGCTGGAGTCTATAAACAGCAAGAGCGGGAGGACAGGTGCCGGAGGATGAATTTACATTCTTGGCGTTATTTGCTGTGTATTTATCTAGCAAAATTGTAGAACCTCTGAATACTATAACGATTAACTCGGTATGTCCTACGTGCATCCTCCAGTACTGCCTTACAGCAGCCTTTGCTGTTGTGATATCCATTGCTTGCTTATCACAAATGGTTAAACCGTGGGGAGCACGCTGATGCTTTGATAGCCTGAAATTGTAGGTTGGGCCTCTGTTTATATATTAATTGTATATTTTGGATAATTATGAGTCTCTTTCTATGTTCTACGCTATGCGGCTGAGCAGAAATATGCAAAACCATTCATGCAACCATTTCAGTCTGTGAAAAGGTGCAAAACCTTTAGTATGAACCTGCGACCTGTCTTTTTCTCTCTAACCAGTTTAAATGTTAGTGACGGAATTCATGAACAAGCCTTTCAGGTGGCTGTCTGTCTCTTATGGCTTGTGTCTGTTCCTGTGTTAAGATTGCAAGAAATATTCTGAAATATCTGATGGACTTGAGGCTTTTGTCTCGTATGAGGTAGATTTATTTCTTCAAGGTTAGCAGGCTGTGATGATTAGCAAGTGTCTTGGCTGATATTCTGTAGCAGGTCAAGTATCTGGGACAACTTCTATTCAGTGAACTTGTTTTGAATGATTTTTTCAAAAAAAACCCCAAAACCCCAAAATAAACATGCTTTAGAGAATTGTCTGTTCTCTACCTTGCTTTTGTGGTAGATTTTGGCAGTAGATGGGAATATGAAAGCATGAGTTCAATTAATATAAATGTTCTTGATACCGAACTGCAAGGTGCTGTCCTAATGCTAAGCTGGGTTTTGATGTACAGATGTACGATCATGTTCATGTTAGTCTGGTTTTAGCACAAGTAACACAACATTTATGTATTAAATGGATAATGCATAGTGTGCAAACATACAAGGTTTTCTTCTTTCAGGATACATCTATACCTTTCCTGTTACCTTCCCTTACTGAAGTGCTTCAGGCCAGAACCCCCAATGCAGTTGATAGGGCTGGGGGGCATGGGGGGTGGGATGGGACAGTGGGATAAGCACAAGAAAGAAATGTTTTCCTTTTTCAGCTGTGACACTTTTTTTTTTTTGCTTTATTCAGGTCAAACTGAGCACAGTGCTTAGTTTGATAGACAGTCTGCGTTGGGTGTTTTGATTTTTATTTTATTTTTTCTCCCCAGATGTACCAGTCCTGTTCAAAATTGAAGCAAAACTTGTTGTGACTTTTCAGGTGATAAACACAGTTCACATACTAATAGCTTGAGAGGGAAATTTTTTTTTTAGCAAGAAGCAGATGGAGTGGCTTTTGAATAAGTTCACTTAGTTCCTCCAGGCTCCCCCGGGTTCGTTTCCTTCAAGGCTAAACTTGCAAGAACCTGAACTGTAACTTCACATGCAAAGGACCCATTTGGCATTGCTGTGAGATTTTACTGCTAAATGCAGACATGATCTTGGCAGCCGTGCTCTGGACAACAAATTCTAAATACCTGTTGTATGGCTGGCTGAACTCGCCTCACTCCCTCCCTTCTTTTAAAACTTTCAGTGCCAAACTTGTCTTCAGATAAACATACAGAGGAAGGTGATGGTAAACATTTGTGGTTGTGCACTCATTATGACCACACCAGAGTCAATTATTCGTTGGGATGAGAGAACTGGTGGTATCGGTGGATCTTGCTAATCTTGCTCAGGGTGTTAGTGCCTGGAAGGCGTTGTCTGGTCTCTCTTATTTTCTGCCCCTGAAAGCATGTATAAAAAATAAGTGTAATGGCAATGGATTTCTTAGTCTTATATAGAGAGAGTTACTTATAGAGAGTCTCATCTCTCTATAGCCCTATTCTTTTACCAAGAGCAAACAGAGACCTTGATCGATGGGATTTGCGTGTATGTAAATAGCGGGAGGCTGTTTAGACCTTTGTGGGTTTGGTGGGTTTTTTTTCCCCATGTCAATGTTAGCTCGTGGTGCTTCTTCCCCTTGTGTACTTTGAGCAGATGGAGGGATTGTAGGTATTGAAGATGTGAGTTGAGAGAAGCTTTTCCATATAGGCTCTTGCCTCCGGCTTTTGTTGGCAGTTCTAGTGAGGTCTCTAAAAGCTGCAGTGGAGGGGTTTCTGAAATAACAGACAGGATCAAAAATATGGGTTGGGTAAGAGTTTTGGTGCAATTTTAGCAATACCTGACCATGATTACCGTTTTCCAGTGTTGCTATTCATTTTTCTCCCCTTCCGTTAAAATAGTCTTTTTGATGAATTTTACTGGTGGAGATGCCCTACTTGTGTGAGGGTCAGGACTTGGCCAGAGCCACCTTGAACTCTTAGTGCAAAGCTTAGTTTGCAGACTGTGACAAGTGAAGCGCATGGACCTGGCTCTGTTCAAGCAAATCTGTCCCTCATGAATGCAAAGCCAGATGATGTTGGACATAGGGTTGTACATGGAATATGAATTCTGCAGCTTCATAATTTATCTAGGGACTGAGTGTTATTTAGAGCTTTAAAAAATCACGGAGAATTGGAGAGTAAGCAGTGCTATGGATGTCCTGGCTGTAGCAGATTTTTGCCCAGCCAAGCTGATGCTTCTGGTTGGGTTATTTGCCTGCTTATTTGTCCCCTGTATCAGTGGGACGTGTCCTTTCCCAGATCTTTTTTTGTTTTCCTCCCTCTTCAGATGTCTCCAGGTTTTTTGGAAGTGGTTAGTGGCAAGGTGCTATGTCCGAGGATGTTGTGATGGGCAATAAATACTGGAAGGAACCAAGCTGTTGGGCAAGCTGTCAATCCACGGGATGCTCCGAGAGGTGTCCTCAAGGAGCAAAGGCAGACCTGCTTGCCGGAGAGCGCTTTTGCGAGCTGATGCAGCAACCTGGGAGCGGTGCAGGACCTGTCAGTGCTCTCCAGCTGTCTGCAAATCGCAGTCTAATTCGGGTTTAGCAGGATTCTGCAGTAGCCAGAAGAGTTGTGTGGGAGAGGGATTTTTTTTTTTTACAGCACCTTTGAAATAGGAAAGCTATTTCAAACACTTGTGCTTTATGTGCTTTTCCTAGAACTTCATGTGGACTAAATGATAAGGCTATAGTTGCCAGCTGGAAAGTGTTTTTCTTCTTTTGATATATATATTTTATTGCTAGCGTTGCGGGGGGGTGTGTTACTGTTCTGGGGCGATGGGAAGGCTGAGTAGAGGAAGAACAGATGTTCATTGCAATAAAGGGCTGTAGAGGGGTCACACCGAGCCGTTTTACACTCTAATGGGAACAGATGGATCCAGACTTCTGCATAATAAAGTCATCTAAGAGACGGAAAAGTTGTACTGACATGATAGTGCTAATAGTATCTGAACCACAGCTGCTTACACCCCCTCACTTTTGTTCCTTGGTTATTGATGGAAGAGGCCCCTGACAAATTTTTGCCTTTTGCTGTCTGTCAGCTGCTATTTGGGTTTCTGAGGTAGAAATGTCAGTGTTTCTGCTGTCCCTCTCCAGACTTCCTGCAGCGGCTGTAAATAAAAGGCCTGGCACATCCAAGACCATTGCAGATGCTTGCAGCCTTGAGGATGCCGTTGACACTAACCTTGTGGATCAGCTCTTCTCTCTCCGTCCTCCGCTGCTCCTAAAAGCTCCTAAACTGACGTGGTCTTCAGGCTGGGGAGGGAAGCAAAGGGCAAGTGTTCCTCTTAGACATCTTTTTGAGAGACAGAATGAAGTCTCTTGCAGCATTAGGTTGCCATACATAAAAATATTTTCCTAAAAGACAAGCAGAGAGGCTTTTTCAGGTTTTACTACTGAGAGCTGGTGGAGCTCTCCAAATTTGGTACCCAAGCATGGAAGTTTATGTGAAACACCTACATATCACAAATAATTTTTAAATGCTTAACATCATTTTCACAGAAAATCCTGTGGAGAATGGATTTCCTCTGTGAATCCCTGTGGCTATAATCATGATGTTACTTTTAGCAAAAATGACATAATTTAATCCCGCTTAATGCTTCGTCTCTGAAATAACAGGTGACAAAGGAAATGCAAATTACTACATTTCTCATTTTAGCAAGATAGGGTAATGTCCAAATGTAACTGTCGACAAGTAAAATGAATTATTACGTGCCTTGCTCTGGTGTTCGGTAGAGCTTAATGTAGTGTTGCACAAAAATGTAATGGAAACGCAGAACTCCAGCAAAAGATTGTCAGTCTGAATACAGATTTTTGTTATCTAGTTCTTGACCGCTTAATGAGTTATGTGTCCCCTTCCTATGAAGTGTTTAAAATCATAATGAAAGTATATTCTTGGTTTAAAATGAAAGCTGCAGCTTTTTTCTAAGGCAGTTCGTGGTCCTTTATTGGCTTTTCAGAAGTCTGTCCAAATATTCAGCTTGCTGCTTCTGCTCCCCCTTGCTGCTTTTAGCCCTGTGTTTGGTAGGCGACTGCTACGGTGTTTGGACGCTGGTTTGTCTTCTGTGAGCAAGATGCGGTGACTCTGTGTCTGTTCCTTTCTTGAGGTTTTGGTTTGTCTTTGCTGCTTGAATGTTGTCTTCCCTTAGCCTTCCATGGAAGTTGAAGGACCATATAATCTATTTTTTTTGAAGAAAGGAGCAGGTGAGATGTGTGGATAATCTTGTTTCCTACCAATACTGCAAGGTTGGCCTTAAACCATCTTGACTGCATTGCTCAAGGAAATTGTTTTGCTTGATAGACTGTCACTCTAGTAAAGCTAGACACTTTGATGGGCTCCAGCTATACCTACTGGGATGCTGCTGCATCATGGGGAAATTGTGGGGGTGGCCTGTAATACTCCAGTGGCCTGCTTTTCACTTTCCCCTGGATTGGAAGCGTTCCATTGACTATAGAATGAGTAACATTGCTCTAATACGTTCCTGCTAGCTGGTGTTAAGAGCCTGTCCAAACATATATTGAGATTTCATTTTTCCTCGGTGTTCCTTACAGGAGCCCTGTGCTGGGTAGCTGGGTTACACCATGTCTGGCATGGGAGCTCCGAGCCCTTCGGAACAAGGGGAATGCTGTTTTATTTCTCATCATGAGGACTGTTTGGGGCGCACAAGTGACTACAGTATGTAACTGTATGGTCCCATCGGGTGTTTTAATGGTGCCTGTGCTCTTCTTTTCTCCTGCCAGTTTTCTCCTTAGAGGTTGGGGAAGCAGAACTGGTATGCAATAAATACACGAAGTCTTCAGTTCATGTTTTCCTCATAGAGCTGCAGAGAAATGGAAATATTGGGGACGCTGTCTTACTGCCAGAAGCATCATTCCTCTTAACACTCTGCATGGTGTATGTATGTTGGTCCTTAGCCGCGTAAAGGTATGGGGGGGACCCGTCTTGCCTGTCGTGGATGTGAGGCTTTAGGGGAGAGGAAAGATTAGATGCAGATGTATGCGCTGAGTGGCTTTAATAGGTGAAGAGTTCAAGCCCCCTGTCAAACCGTCAAGGAACCATGCAGCCTGGTGAATGTTGTGATAAGCGTTCCCGTTGATGTAGTGCTCTGTTTGCACTAATGTCACTTCTTAGAAATGACACTTCTTTATCTTGCTTCCATTATAAATACTCAGGAAACATGTGTGCTGCAGTCCGTGTATCTGGAGGTTGGTGTCCCGCTTCTGAAGAACAGCGGAGACCTCTCATCTTGGTCACTCCTTGCTGATCTCCTGGGTCCTGGGCACATCCCTGCCTGGAAGCTTGTTTGGCATGGAGCTTGTTCTTACAAAAACTGTGTGTGTCTAAATAAAAACAATAGCTCTGCCAAAATCTCCTGGTATCTCTGGTATGAAGCTTGAAAAGTTGGCGATCCCAAGGCCTCCCCAAATCTTTCAGTTCTGTCCTCCGTTCATTCAACATGTTCTTAGTGATTGGCGTTACAATTGCTGCTCTGCATAAAATTTTTTGTGTGGTTTGAATCCATATAAGGATCTTGCTGTCAAAACCACAGTGATCATCAAAAGCCTTTTTCTGAAGGAGAGCTTCCATATGAATGTTTTTGAGATTATGCAAGTTGGTTATTTTTGAAATATTGGCACCCGAGCTACTTACTCTGAATTCCTCTTTCCCCTTTATAGAGAGGCCGTAACTAGTGCTGGTTCTAAAAACAAAACAAAACCAGCCTCCCCCTCAAATTACTCATTAGAGACAGCTTGGAAAAACAATGACATCTCTAAATATGTTGGACAGGAAACCTTATTTAAGTCCCCATCTTGAAAAGAAGAATGTTTAGTGTCAGAATTTTGCTTGAAATTTGTGCCAAAAACAGTCTCAATAGGTGGACTAAAAAGACATGGCTGTCATTGGCCATGTCGGGCCTAGCAGTTGAGTCAACTGTAGTAGTTTGGATAGGCCTTGATAAGAAATCTCTTCTAAACACCTCGATGCATTTATTAAAAAAAGGGAAAATCCCTCCTACTACAGCGTCACAATATTTTTATCAAAGCAGTTAAGTGTAGATTCAACTGAGCTTCACTGCACAAAGCGGGGTGCTTTGGGTCTTCAACTTAGTCGTACTGCTTTTGGGAGATAAAAGCTGTGGTTACCATCTGCTTTTCATATCCTTGGATAAGGACAAATATTCTTCCTTTCAGAGTCTGTTAGATGTATTTTGAGCCATTCTGTTTTACTCCAGCATTAACATCGAGCATAAAAATAGCTTTGGGGGTCTACAAGGTCCCTTCCAGTCTGGGCTGCGCTGTGGTTCTTGCCCTACTGTGTCCTTGGTGGCTTGCCTGGCCTGACTGTAGTCGGTGTGCTGCAAAATTGTAGAGAAGAGAATGTTGTGTTGGTCATTGTGGCCCCAAATCCTCCCAGCAGCTTATATTTTTTCAGGCAGTTGGTAGAATTGAAAACCAACAGAGTTTGAGACAAAGGAAAAATAGGCTTACCCTACTAAAAGGGACTGTTCAGCTGGCGTCGTAGCTTCTGAGATGTAGCCAGTTGGTGCCAAATAATTATATGCTCTCAGCTGGAAAGAAGCTGCTTCGTTCCCTCTAGCAGAATATAAAATTAATTTCCTGTGATTGTCTGCTCAGCCCTACTTGACTATCCTGTTTGGGAGTTTTTTGAACTGTCAAAAGCTTGAAGTCAAGGCCAGTAATGAGCTCCTCCACTTTGTGAGCAACTTGAGTTGAGAATTTTCTGGCTGAGTAGTGGTGGCACTCTGCAATCCTGGGGCTCACCAGGCCAGGCTTGGCAAAAAGGGGCTTGTGCGAATCCCTTGAGCCCTGGATTTCTGCCATGCATCTGCTCTTCCCCTATTAGACCTGAGCTCGACCTTGAGCTCTTAGCCCCATCCTTTGGTGCGAGACCAGCAGCCCCTCTCCATGCATGTGACAAACTCCAGTAGGTTATGGTGTCCCATGTGCAAGGAAGTTAAGTTTAAAAGAAATATATATGCTGCTTTCCCCCCTCCCTTCCCTCTCTCCAGTGCTTGGCAAGCGTTTGGCCAAGTTCAACTTTGCAGAAAGCACCGGCTTGGGTTGTAGGATAGAAATGTTGCGCGCTGGAGTTGTTGCTATTGGTATCTCCACTTCAGCGCACATGTGATGGCCGTATCTGAAAGAGGGATCAAAGTGCTTGTTTGTTTAAAACCTGCATTTGTATTCCTGGCAGAGGCAGCGTCTATTGAAGGGAGGCTGGCGTTGCAGGCAATTACTGATTGCAATGGCCCACTGGTTCTAAACCAACATCAACTCTGCCTCCCGTAGTGAAGGATCTTTGCAGTATTGCCAACTGCAAGCCCTAACCCCACCCCAACAGAATGAGCCTTAAAATGGGAATGTGGGGGCCTTAAGTCTCTTTTAATTCCCCCCACTCAGAAAAACACAGTGCTTACCCCAGAACTGTAAATCCAAGACCACTGGTGTAAATGGATGGAGCTGCCAAAATAAATGCGCTGCAGAAAGAGATCTAGAGAGATGATAAGTGTTAGTGCTTTGGGCACCTTTAGGCGTAATACATTAGGTAATTGGGAAGTGAACTACGCTTTTAAGTAGGAGAAAACAAGTACGACGATATTAATTGGGTATATTACTCCTCTCCCTCCCTGCCCCCCATGGCTGCGAGATGACTTTGTGAGGACGCTAGCGTGGAAGGTATCTGAATATCATTAGGAGCTCTGACATATCCAATCTCCTTGCTTTGGAGGGAGTTATTTCCCTTTCCTTTGTGGTAACGGAGTGAAGCAGAAGAGAAGATGGGTAGGGGGGAGGCCTGAGGCTTGATAAAACAGCAGCGTAGATGTATTCAGTGTTGTCTTTAGGTGTTTGAGCTTGAAGTGATCTTCAAGTTGTTGTGTACTCTTTCTTCCCATGGTAGCCGGAGGGCTGCAACACTTAAATGAATGCAGTGCCTTTTCCATAAAGCCTCTGAAACACTCAGATGATTAAGAAAACAAATATTAGAAGACCTCCCAAAACCTACTCTTGCTTTCCCTTGGGACAAATTCGCCTTCACATAAACTCCCAGTAAAGGGAATTCTTTTTTCTGAGCTGGTAATGAT
>JAKFQP010000720.1:136055-149744 GCA_023375905.1 Nycticorax nycticorax | reverse complement strand
CAATTTTGTAAATCTTGACTTAAAATCGTCTAGCAAAAGATCCGAAGACTTGTGTGCAAGGAATTTTGGTTGTTCGGAGAATGTAGCTGTAAAAAGATCTGTCTTCTGATGAATAACACGCTGTGCTGGCGGGCGTTCTGGAGGCTCACTGTGGCTCTGGGAGTGAGACGTTGGATTGTGCAAGTAGTAGTAGATGATGTTGCCTGGGCACTGCCCCCCATCTGTTGCTGCGTCAGCAGGCGTGAACAAAAATGAAGATATTGTGGCATTGCTGAATGTGCAGTGGCTAGTTTAGTGTAATGCTTTCTGAAATAAAGCATGTAACATTCTAATCCTGTGAAAAATGCCTGCAGCTGTTGAAAACAAAAATTTCCTATTAAAAAATGAGGCAAACCACTAGGAACCAAAATGTTTCACTCGGGTCAACAGATTGTCTACCGACTGGCTCCCTGTTTGTATTAAGAAAAAAACCCGGTGGTACAGGTTTGCGACAGACCATGAGGCTTTGATTACACTGAATACGGTAATAATACATTGCACCCTGAAAACCATGAATTGTGAAGTGGAATGCTGAGGAACAAATAACAGTATCCTGTGAGTTAATATTCTGTTAAAGGTCTGTTATAGCATTCAGCTGTGTGGCAAATTGAGACCTTAATGTATTTAGTTCCTTTGCAGGGCTCTGCACGCTATGAGAAAACGGACAGGCCGTAGAAATGCCTTCAGCGTATCAGTTATTTTGTCTCCTGCTTTCAGAGTTTGTTGTTAAGAAACCATTTGGCATCCTGGAGTGAAAATGGTACAAAACCGTTCCAGCTTCAGGTACCGCATCCAAGACTTCAAATCCAGGTTAGCAGCTGTTTGCATCGCCCCCAAGCCACGGTTTTGATTGCCTTTGGCTCCTGAACTGATGTGCCGTGTGAGAAACGCAGGAGAGTCTCGTAATTGGTATGCTGTCCAGTTCTGATACCGGTTGCAATGCATCTTGCTATTTCATCATCTCTACTGCTTTGAAACAAGCATACGCTGAAGAAAACTCCTGGGGACAAATCTAGATGTGATCTGTTACTCCTGAGAGGCAAGAAGAAAGACTTTTTCTGTGTAGGGGAAGGGAAAAAAAAATAAAAAAAATCTAATTAGCTGGGATCTTGGAAACCTGAACTGTTTTGGAATAAATTTGTCGCTCTTGAAACTGCAGGTCAGTTGAGGTAGCAAGTCTGCCTGAAATGGAGATCTAAAACTGCTGGAATCTGAGAGGAAAAAGGGAGGTGACTTGTTTTTCATGGTGGTGCCCTAAAAACCGTGGGGTTTAGCAAATCTGATTTTTTTTATGTCATATTATTTTTATCCAACACCTTGGTCTATATGCTACTACCCAGAACAGCTGTGGCTATAAAGAGTCATTTAAAAGAAAAAGAGGACCTGGGGATTCTACCATGAAATTAGGAGGAAACAAATAACCTGAGCATTACTTAAAATAAAGCTTTGAGTCCTCTTAAAAAAAGGCATCACTGGATTTTTAAATTTTAAGGGTATGAGATGGTGGTTAATCAAACAGAAAACTGCTTTCATAGAATCCTAGAATGTTTTGGGTGGGAAGGGACCCCTAGAGGTCACCCAGCCCAACCCCCCTGCAGGAGCAGGGACACGGCTAACCAGATCAGGTTGCTCACAGCCCGGTCCAACCTGGTCTTGCCATGCCCTTCCTATGGTGTCAGTAACCTGACACAAAAAAACCTGCGGTGCTCTTTCCCTCTTCCAAAGCTATTGCACGCAGCATCGTGGAGGGAGTGTTTTAGCTGTGTGCCCATAAATGCTGCGAAGACGGGCTTCATGCATTATATTTTTGGCTCTGTGTGGCTTGAGGATATGTAGCAAGAAGTCTTTGGTCACTGAAATGGTGCTGCTGGAAGTCTGCCTGCTCTCCGTTTCGGCCGTTTCTCCTAGATGGCAGAGCAGGAAAATGCTTCGTGTTTAACGTGTAGTTAATGAAGAAGAGGTTGTCAGTAAAAATAGATGCTTTGCTGTACTGGTCTAGCCGTTTGCCTGCCTTGCCTATCGGCACACCAGGAGCAAGACGCCTTTCCAGCCGTTTTAGCAGCGAAGGGTGTTTACCTACCCTCCTGTGCTCGCCGTGAAGAGGGAAGCAATGGAAATGCTGCGCGTTGGGTGCGTGCTTGAACTGGTGCAAGGGGCTCGGTGGAAATGTGGGGGTTTCAGCTTGTGCACCTGATGGCGTGCAAGACTCGTGTGGCTTAGAACAGAGGTCGAGCTATTGATTTCACGTGTTAGAGCTGTTAAATACTGATGTTGACTAATATTTAGCTCATGAAAACATCCTGCAGTAATCCTCTGTCTCCCCTGAGGATGTGGGGTAGCAAGGATAGCAGAGCAGCAGCTCTAGCTCCATGTGCAATGGGCTCGTGAATTCTTCAGAGGCATATTGTCCCCCTTCCCCTGGAAAAACCTCTTGCTTTCTCCTCCTACAGCCCAAATTGATAATTCTCTGCAGCTTTATTACTGGGCAAATATTTCTATTATGCATAGGGACATAAAGGTGGACGTAGTAAAACCAAAGATGCAATCAGTTCTGCTAACAGTGGAATTGATGTGCTCTGCTTTCCAAAATGTACGCTATCAATTTTTTTTCTGTGATGACTTGCATAGTAAGTTCTTTTTGCATGTCATTAATTATAAATGCTGATAGTCACGATGGTAAGGTAAAGTTAAGATTTACTGGGACGAGGTTCTGCAAAGCAGGATTCGCTGGAAGAGCTGTTTCTGTAGTGTATCTGTAGTAGGTGGGATGCTTACCTAAGTGACCTGGGTTTGAATCTCTGTTCACAGAACTGCGTCGGCATTTTGCATTATTTATTGAAGAAAATGCGTAATCAGGCCTGTTTTTCTATTTCTGTCTTAAAGCAACAACACCACCGCGGTAAGGGTAACCTTTCAGAGCTCCAAATACAAAATGAAATGCTGGTACTGTTTCCAAATCTGCTTGTTCTAAGTTTTGTTGCATGCAGTTTGTTTCTCTAAACCCCAGGGTTCACAAATTGCATATGGAAATATTTCTGACTCTTAAAACATTAGTTTCCTACTTCAGCAGCTGCAGTAAAAATGATTAAAGCATGACACAACTCTCCTCCTTAAAGACATACCGAGTGAGGACGGCGCTAATGCTGCTTGTCATCTGATTTGTAGATCCCTTAATTTACAGACTTGACAGGAGCAGCTTACCTGAAGTGAGCTCCATCAAGTGTATTTAGAATAAATAACCATGGTACGTATTTTGGAAGCTATATTGGAATTTGGCTATAGTTTGAAAGTGGGGGCTTGTCAGGACAAGGCTTTTTATCCCATCCAGCCCAGAATACAATGGATCTGATAACCTGTCCTGGTTGCTGTGAGATGAGACGTAAAGACTTGCTTCTTTATAAGCTGCTTAGATAAAAGACAAAGCTGATGGGCTAATTGCCGCCTTTATGTTTTGCCATATGCTGCTACTCTGGAGCGTTACTTGCTATCGGCACTTACTGTATAGAATTTTTAAAAATTCTCTTTAAAAGGCTGTCTCTGGAGAAGTATCGTCCTGCTCAGGAGGAGGTGGCTAGCTGGGACAAATAGCGTCATAGGAACCCTTGCAGAGGAAGAAAGGTGACTGTAATAAAAGATATAATAAAGTATGTTAAAACTAAAAATATCATTATTTGACTGGGCAGGCAGCTGCCCAGCATAGAAATTTGGCTTCTAGCGTCTTTGACCCTATAGGAGTTTGTCTTGGACCGTGGCTGGCTTTTCCGTGCTAGCAGCGTGCTTGAAGAGTGCTGGGTGAGTCATTCTGGAAACTGGGAATGCCTTCTGATGGGAACTTTTTCAGTGGTACTAGATAGTTTTCAGCTTGGCTTTCGGTATTCAGCTGAGCCACCAGGGAGCCGAAGAGTATCACGTGGAAAGGACTTGGATGGCTTTCTAAGTTTAATGAAAAGAAAGCGAAAATTGCTATTTTGCTGACACTGCCTCATAATATGAGACCATTAGGGTGATCAAATGGTCTAAGAAAGCGAGCTGGAGAAAGAGCTATTGCTCACATAATGAGATCTTGCCTAGGAGAAAACCCTGCTATCTAATGTGGCTTGCAGTTTGCTGTCCATAATGTATACATATACACATTGCTGTGTACGTGAAAGTAGGGATCCTTGTATTCCATGGCTGGTGTGAAGACGGGGAGAGTACAGCAAGAGAAGGGAATGACCTTTGCTTGGCCCAATGCAACATAACAGGACCTGCATGAATAGCTATCATAGGTGTTATAAAAACGGGGAAACGAGTTCACAAAAGATTATTTTTAACCTGCCTGTGTCATCTTAAATTGAGACTGAAGGTACAAAATGCTTGGAGCTGTGGATAATGCAGTCAAGCACTCTTCAAATTAATCAACTCAAAAACTGGCATCAATGTGTTATTTTTTTCCAACACCGAGTCAGCCCTTCAGCTCCTGAAATGGGAAAGAGTGAGGCTGGTCACCCTGCATAGCCGTGCAAACAGGGAACAAATCTTTTTGGAGGAGAGTGTGACATCAGCTTGTTTGCTTAACAAAATAGTCCTGGCCTAAGATTTTGCTTCCCAAGTGTTAATGAGAACAACTTACTGCCATAAATGAATTTCCACTGTCCTTTCAGAGGTTTTTGTATGTAAGCAGTGGAAATAAGATAGCGGCTAGTTTCTTGGTGGCAGGTTCAACTGCACAAATAGACATTACCTCCCCCAAAAATTAATATCCAAGTAAGATGAGCAATCTAAAATCCCTTGGCTTTAGGGCATAGTCATGCAATGTGTGGGTGTTCTCATTTTCCATGTATTTTAATGAGTGTTGAGAAGACTCGGTGTTTTCCAGGGTTGAAGTGCATCTCCACCAAAGTCAAGACCGTCTTCTTAAGCTTTCCAGAGGTCACTTGGCACTGAACAGTTTTCCTCTTGGTCAGACGGCCTCATAAAAAGGGATAGCTTTCTCTTAAAGGGAGGAAAGACATGGTAGCCACGGAGCACTGGGACTCCACTGAGCTGCTGATGGCCCAGGGTATAACTGCCCAATTGGTGGGAATTACACAGGATCACAGAATGGCAAGGGTTGGAAGAGACCTCGGGAGATCACCCAGTCCAACCCCCCTGCTAAAGCATGGCCACCTGGAGCAGTTTGCACAGGACAGCGTCCAGGCAGGGATTGAATATCTCCAGAGAAGGAGGCTCCACAGCCCCCCTGGGCCAGGGCTTGGGCACCCTCAAGGTCAAGAAGTTCTTCCTCACGTTCAGCTGAAACCTCTAATGTTTCAGTTTGTGCCCATTGCCCCTTGTCCTGGCACTGGGCACCACTGGGAAGAGTCTGGCTCCGTCCTCGTGACCCCCACCCTTGAGATATTTGTAGGTGTTGATGAGGTCCCCTCTCAGCCTTCTCTTCTCCAGGCTGAACAAGCCCAGCTCCCTCAGCCTTTCCTCATAGGGGAGATGATCCAGCAGTAATGAGGAAGAAGTAGATGGTGTGGGAATCGTCAGCTTAAGTATTTTCTTTGTGCTAGTACAAGAACTGAAAACTATTGCTTTAGCATTTGATCTGAAAGTCAGCCCTCCTGTGTGAATGGGAAAAAAAATGCCTTAAACCCTAGGTCTTTGCAGAAGAACCAAAGATGTTGACTACGCTGTAGCCAGCATAACGGGAATCATTTCATATGCTGTGAAGTTGCCCTACGTAAACTCATGAAAAGAAGATAATTTTATTTTCTGAAAGTCATCCCTAGGGTATCACAAGATGGGACAATTAAGTTGAGGTGGTTTTAATGTGAATGCGCTATGTTAGTCAAGTATGCTACTAAAACTTGCCTACAAACCCACACCAAAATAATTCGGGGTATGTTCTTGTGTTCGCTGTTCTACTTTGTTTTATAAATATCTCAAAAGCCGTTGTTTCGGCACTGCTGTGTGGTGTGGGGGGGGCTGATGTGAAGAGTGCCAGGTCCCAGGGTGCTCCGAGGGGTTGCCAGTGCAGCGGTGGGAAGTGCCTTGGCACGGTCTGCAGTGACGCCGGTGCAGCTTGCACAGAGCAAATGCTTAACGCGCTTTCGGAGCAGGTCTAATGGAAACCAGTTCTGGTGCATGTGCAAGTCATTCGGAGCACGTGAAGCGGATAGGGTGTCTCTTCCTAGAAGGATAAAGGCGGTATGGTACGGACAACTGTGGATGTACGCAGGAGGAAAGCTGCTGAACACCATTTTTTTTCTTTTCTTCCCTGGAGCTGATCCTTCAAATTTGGCTGAGATGAGATACTACAGCTATAAAGCAGTAATTTTTCTCTCTCGAGTATATTCTCTTTTTGCTGCATATCTGTTAGGCCATCTTTAAGTGAAAGCAAAATCTCACGTGGGGACGGTTACATTCTTAACGCGAGTCACCAGCATTAAACTTAGCCCTTTCTATAGAGGGCTGGAAATGTCTATAAGGTCACTTGTAAGGCATTGAAAATGATTTCATTTATAATGTCTAAGACAGCTAACTGCAGCTGGCATTAATCTGCATGAAATGCCTCTGGTTTGACTTGCATGCTTGTTGGGGAGTCAACCTGAAGGAGCTTCCTGCAAGAGAGACTTCAGCTACGGACAGGCTCTCTGTAACGGCGAATGCAAAAACTCTTGCTCCAATCGGGT
This sequence comes from Nycticorax nycticorax, assembly GCA_023375905.1. Taxonomy (NCBI): domain Eukaryota; kingdom Metazoa; phylum Chordata; class Aves; order Pelecaniformes; family Ardeidae; genus Nycticorax; species Nycticorax nycticorax. The sequence goes on along the minus strand of JAKFQP010000720.1, from coordinate 143,046 downwards.
GTTATAGCAGTGTTGTCTAAGTTAACTTAGCTTACAGCTTGGTTAACGAGAAGGTTTAATTGCCTGGAATACTTATGCATGTGGAGATCTGTTTGGACAGATTTCTCTTGTAAATATTCCCAAAGAAATTTGTGCTTTTGTTCTTCTCTTTTAGCTGTATCGCAGAATGCTATGTTCTGTTTCACAGCTATTGATTGAAATATTTTGGTATCTTTGATACTCTGTTTAAAGCCATAGTAAAAAGATGCTAGAAATAATGCTTAAAAAGCAGCTTGTTCCTTTTTTTTTTTTCTGATCTGCCTACCAAAGAAAATTTCACGTCCAAGCTATAGCTGACCTGGATTGGATTGAAAGAATAGTGGCAGCTTCGGGAGATAGTTCGTCACTACCTAAGGGGTTAGGAGAAGCCTAGCCGTGCTTAATCCTCCAAGATAGCCCATAGTCATCTTGTTCCTATCATCCCGATTACCTGACCTTTGACCAAATGGTTTTTTGGGGATTATTTTAAAGACAGAGAAATCTTTTGCCTTTTTCTTTTCTTTTTTTTTTTTTTTTTGACTTCTGAATTTTGTTGGTATGGAGCTAAACAAACTTGCTGTGGTTGAGACGGCTGCACTGGCGCAGGAAGGTGACGAACCCGCTGCTGCGTGTGTGGAGTCCCGATCTCCATCTCTCTCTGCGCCCTGTAGTTTGGCATTAGAAAGCTGCCAATTTGCAATGGGGGAATGTTGGGGAAATTTCAATCTCCTTGAGAGTAGAAGAGGTATATAAACACTACAGGATGACCGTGTGGCATTTAAATATTCTTGCTTAGGTAAATGAAGCCCTGATGATGGCTTGGAGTATTCTGGAAATACATACCTGCATTCCCCTGCCCTTTCCCGAAGTGGGAAAACTGAAAACTCAGCAAGTTTGTGGATGACACCAAGCTGAGTGGTGCGGTTGACACACCAGAAGGACGGGATGTCATCCAGAGAGACCTGGACAGGCTGGAGAGGTGGGGCCTGTGTGAACCTCATGAGGTTCAACAAGGCCAAGTGCAAGGTCCTGCACCTGGGTCGGGGTAAGCCCCAGTATCAACACAGGCTGGGGGAAGAAAGGATGGAGAGCAGCCCTGCCCAGAGGGACTTGGGGGTGCTGGGGGATGAAAAGCTGGCCATGAGCCGGCCATGGGCGCTGGCAGCCCAGAAGCCAACCCTACCCTGGGCTGCATCAGGAGAAGCGTGGGCAGCGTTGAGGGAGGGGATTCTGCCCCTCTGCTCTGCTCTGGGGAGACCTCCCCTGGAGCCCTGCGTCCAGCTCGGGAGCCCTCAGCACAAGAAGGACATGGAACTGTTGGAGCATGTCTACCCTCTCATCATCTTATAGAAAAAAATAGCTTTAATATTAGAAGTGATCATAGAATGATGCTGGTCTGCACTCGGACATTGAGCCATTGATTGCAGCTCGTTGAGTGCGACCATCAGGCCAATTCCTTATCCACCGGGTGGATGCTTTCATGTATCTTCTGCCCGACGTTGGGGAACTGAGGTTAGTTAAGCCTCGCAACAGGGAGTGAGATAAATTTGGAGACTGCTGCTTGCCTGAAATACAGATGCCCTGATGAGATAATAAAACAGCGCAAGCTTCTGGTACAGCAAAGCTAGGAAATAGTGCGGTATAAAAATAGTCATAGGAGATGGGAACAAAGAGGAAAAAGAAAGATGGGAACAAAAAGAGGCTTTCTGTCTGCTCATCAGAGTTTGGAGCTGAGCAAAAAAAAAACCCTGAAGCACTTTCAAAAACCTGCAAGATAGCTAGAAAGTATGTTGGCTGGGTTTGGTTTTTTTTAGCCCTTTGGCATGTTTGAAATCTTTCTCCAGTGGCATTATCGGTTCAGCTCTACTCCGTAAGGGAAAATACTTTTCTCTGGATACTGGTGGAGTACACCGATCTCATCTCAATTTGCCTGTGGGGAAGGAGCAGCATAGCCCTGAGGTATGTTACCTAGCGTGCGAGAGTCCCTGCTCAGGTAGGGCGAGTGTCGTGGGGGTCTCTTCAGCATCTTCTCCATTATACTTCTGTCTGCGCATCGTTTCTGAAAACCTGTAACTATAGGCTAAAAAGCCATTCAAAACAGTGGTGTGTGATTGTCAGCTCCAGAGGTGATTATAGCAAGAGCGGCGTAGACCTGGAGTAATGAACGTGGGTTTTCCTCTCCCTGACATTAGGTGGAAAATCCAGGGTTTTCTGCCTGGTGGACTGCAGAAACACCTCTGGGGGCGGAAGCCAAGTGTTTGAGAGTCGGCTCTGTTAACTTAATGAACAGGGTCGTGCTGCAGGTTCTGTGGCTGTGTTTGCCAAGCACAAGGATGGCAATGGTGGAGGACGTTCAGTACTGGCATAGATGTTCTAAATGCGTACCAAAATTAGTCGGCGAAGGGGCAAGTGAGTCTTTAAATGTATTTCTGCTTCATAAATGGTCTTGGAGAAACAAGGAAGAAAATACTTTATTAGATGTCACAAGAGTCTGTAGCTTGTATTTCCCATTTTCGCCCGTCTGCAAACTGAAACGCCGTGTCCCGAGGCTCGGGAGGCTCGGGTTCCTTGCTATATCATTCCTCAACAAGGAGGAGAGGGGCTGTGTTTTCATTCATAGGCTGCGTAGGACTGAATGTTTTGAGAGCAGCCTCAATAAAACTTTTGCATCGCTGGTTGCTATGAGCTTGTGAACATGAGTTTATTTTTGTCTGCACTTACAAGCCCCGCCACCTCCATAAACTAAAAACACGGCTTGCTGCTATCAAAATGGGAGTGAAATTGTGAACGCGAGGCTAGCAGCAGAGCTCTCGGTGGCCTCTACGTGCTTTGAGGCTCGGTGGCGGCGCTCTCGTGGATGTGCAAGAGCGGTGAAAACAGCTTGCGAGCAAGGCTGCAGAGCGAGGGAGATGTAACGTATAGCATCGCTGGGAGATGTTTGGTGTCTGTCCGCAGCCTTCAGACTGAAATATGTGAGTTTTTCCCTGTGCTTGCATGATATTAATATCACTCCGACATACATGTTTTGTTGCGAGCGTGCTCCCCTAGCTGTGTAATAGCCTGCAAGCCGCTCTCTGTAGGGAAAGCATGTAGAGTGAGGGCAAGAGCGTGTTTACTTTTCCTCTGATTTATTAAATGACTTAATACAGACAGAAATGATCTCATTGTGGAGCATATGCATTTTTCTTAAACTCATTGGTACTATGAATATGAATTTTCCACTCTTCATAGCGGTACCACAGCTGACTAAAGACATACATTACTTGTGAAGAATGATTAGACCTATTCTACTTTTTTTTTCCTGCCTCCCAAGTTGGTTTTTTTTGCACATGTGGTATCCAAAACGTGGCTGACGCTTACCCATTTATCAGTGTCATGCTGCTGTTCTCCCCGGGTGTTCATAAAACTAAGTATATAACAGGATATTGGATAAATAGACCGAGCGGAATATTGCTGTATCTAATAAACAGCCAACTTTAAGTTGTAAAATATAGTTTTGTGTTCTGCTGTTCTCCTTGTCTCTGAGGGGCTGAGCATCCGTGTGAAGAGACACTGCTTCGTGCTTCCAGGTCGAAATTCTGTGCATCGTAACATGCTATGTTTTATGGCCTACCTTTTTCTTGTTTTGCATAGGGAGAGGCGCTGTGACGATAAATGGTTTAACTCTTAACATTGGTCCTTGTCCAAGAAGTTGTACAATGAGTTGAGGACTTCAGGGGAGAGCGAGTGCTGGATCTGGATGGTTCCTACGGGTTAATGCACGCAGCTTGTGCGGGTGGGTACTGGTCTCATGGACTGTATTTGTTGTACACACGGACTCTGTGGGTCATCAAGTTTGTTCCTTCTTGAGCTTTCTCTCTCTTCGATGCGGCAAGCGATAAAGATGTTTTTCTTCTCCATCAAGACTGGGATTCTGACCTGGAGGGGAAAAGCTTGAGGGAAAAGCACTTTCTAAACGCAGCGACCTCCTCGACTCCATTGCTGGGTTTGGTGAGCTGCAGGGGCTGCAAGGCTGCATACCCCCCGTGTTTGCTGTAGACACGAAGCACGGAAGGCTGGGATTCTGGGATTTCCAGATAAGTTTACTGAAACAACGCACGGTCCAAATGACTGACGATGTGTTTTTCGTATAAGGTCTGATTGCACCCCTGCCCTCCCTGTAGCGCTCTGCTGCGGCTGGAACATGGATGAGAAATTGCGTTCTCAGTTCCCTTCCCCTTAACCGCTCAGGTTCCCCATCACGGCTGCCTTCCTGCGTGGAGAGGGGTGCTGAGCTGCGGGGCTTGAGTGCGAACACCCCGGGTAGGTCTGCAACAAATGCTTCAGCCCTCTGCAATCCGGTGGGCAAGCTTGGGTACCGGGTGCGATGTAGCTCCTAGCTCGGGCAGGACGTGAAGCTCCTCTGGGCTCGAGAAGTGGAACCAAACCCCGAATGTTAAGAATATTCTTCTGCTGCAAAAAATTTACAAAAGCAGGTGGTGTGCAGGGGTGGGAAATCTTGACTTCTCAGTTCACATGCACTGAAAATTATTCCGTAAACATAAGCCCTTACCTATTCTGTACGTTTAGCATCTTCACTTAGTTGAAACAGGTACCTCTCTCAAATATAATTAAAAGTAATGATGCAGAAAGAATTAATTGCAGAGTACAGTATGTTACTACGCCGCAAACCCGTCGTCGATGCGTTCCCGTGGACTCGTGTTGTCGGGTGCTGCCTGGGGCTGAGCACGCTGCCTGGGGCGCCCCGGCCGGGGGATTCTCGTGTGGGTCTCGGGCACTCTTGTGGCTGGTGAAACAGCAGCTGTAGGAAGAGTAGTGCTCGTTCAATTTTCCTGTTGGAGAAATGGGCTTCTGAGGGGAGCGTGAATGTTGAAGAGAGAGTAAAATCTCCAGGAGCTTTCTGTTTAGTGTAAAGGTTGTGGTATGCAAGTTTATTTTTTCGTTAAAATCCTTGTTGGTGTCTCAGAATTCAAGCACTCTGCCCACCAATCCCAATTTCTGAATGTAGTTAAAAACACTCTCATCTCTCAAGCTTGATTATTTTAATTTTTTGAAGGAAAAGACATCTGTTGGAACAGGAAAAAAACCCCTTGTGTTGGTTCTTTCATGTGGTCTCCATAATTAGTTCCGCTGCTTAGCACTACATGCGGGTAGAAGATGGTACACTGATAGGTGCACCAGACTAAAAAGAATTAGTTCTTAGTTTTCAGCAAATGCTGTATAGCATATTACAAAGATTTCATTCTGCAGCAACAGCTACAGGAGAAGCATTTGGCTGCAGTGGAAGAGCAGAACGCTTTCTGCAGGAATAAGTCATGGTATTAATGCAACTCTGGATCGTGCTTGCGCTTAGGTAAAGACATCTCCTTCACAGAGAAAAATTAGCCTTTGTTTAGTAAGTTGGGTGATTGCAAAGGATCTTGAAGAATTAATATTTTTAGGCTAATTTTGCCAAGTCCATTGATGCTATATGAGTATGCAAACTACTTCTGTGTGGAGAATTTCTGCGTTGGTTTGGGTGGGTAATTTGTTGCAGTCTTCAAATCACTCGACTGCTTTTTCAACTCTTCTGTACGCTCACTTTCTGGTATTCTGTGGGTTTTCTTGCTTTTGCTCTTAGAGCAATGTCATTATTTCTGGGAGCAAATTTTCGAACAGAAAATTGATGAGGTAGGAGTGTAAAAATATCTGTTGGTCTTGCACGCTGTAGTACGCGAAGAACTGGGGGTGTTGATGACAAAAAATACTCGGATCTGTTCTCGTACGTCCGTGCCCCCCTGCAGTCGCTTACGGCCGTAAGTGCAATGCAGAGATAAGGCTTTAATTGCAGAGCACCAGGGGAAGCCCCGACGCACACGCAGAGAGCAGCGCCTTGAAAATGAGACTGCGGAACTGCCTTGCGCTGCTGATGCTTAACGTGGGAGTCCCCTGCAGCAAAGGTAATTCCCCCAAAGCAGCGGTTGCTAGCGGCGTTCCGAGGAAGGAAAGAGAAGAGATGAAGGCTCAGTTAAACTTAATTTCTAAGCTGCCTTTTATTATGCCGTATCGAAATCTGTTCAGCGAAGGCATCTCGTTGCCAGGGGAGCCGGGATTCCTCCTCGTACCACATCGCTCTTCCACCACCTTCCCAATTAGTATGCAGGGAGAGCTGCCTCATCCAGCAAGGGTATCTCCCGGCTCCCTCCCACGCCTCGTGCTCAGCGAAGCGAGCAGCAGTGGACACGGGCAGCCCCTGCTGCTGATGCTCTACGCATAACCTTCGCGCTCCTGCGGCAAGGTTGTGGGCTCTATCGGCTGAAAGCTATGACTTAATTTCCCACGTCGGGTTCTCTGGGGTGTCCTCTGTCTCTAAAGCAAGCCCCCTTTTAAATAATACAAAAAGAGGGGAATTATGCTTTTCTTTTAGAGCGTGCCGTTGAAAATGTTGCTGCTGGAGTAGCAAAATTCGTACTAGAAAGCCTGCTGCTAACAAGTAGCTTTCCTTTCTTAAAAGAGGGCAAGATATGTGTGGCACGGAGACTGAAAGAGATGGTCTCGGTGTGATCAGTGAATTTAGAAACAATGTGATTTGGGTGCTCTTGTCCCAGAGCATTAATTACCCCGGGGTCTATGGAGCGGGGAGGGAAGGGAGGCATTGAATCCCGACGGCTTGCTTCGGAAATCCCTTTCTTTGTGTCCGTTGCACCATTCAAGTGTTCCTTGTTCTGAGATGCAGACTGTGCTGTGTGACTTGGCTCGTTAAAGCAATTCTTATACGGAGGGATTTCCCCGGAGCAGCCGTTTTTGACATCCTCTCGCTTTTCAAAGCGACTCAAATATTTTGACCTGTAGGCAATGCAAGAGGAAAAAAAGCTCGCTGTTAATTAGATTATTGCCCATCTGCATGTTAACGTCGCTGTCTCGGCTGTCGTCCTGTGTGTTACTGATGGTGGGTAGTAGAGATGAGATAATCTTCCTGCAGCCCTTTGCTTAG
>JAKFQP010000720.1:99233-135257 GCA_023375905.1 Nycticorax nycticorax | reverse complement strand
TGTTGTTGCTTTATTTCTTAGTCTGGGAGCAGTATGGACAAAAAGCAGGACTTGGGATGGAGGCATCTTGAAGGTGGGGGTCTAGTTCCCATCCTTGGCTGTGCTTTCATTTGCAGACAACGTTCATCTAAAAATGAAAAAGCAAGTTACCAACCTGTTGGCAGAGGTGGCTTGGCTCAGGAAGCACTCGCAAGGGATGCTTTGCTGCAGTGGCTCACATACTCTGCTTTGACCCTTTCGGAGAGATTGAGGCAATCTAATACTTCTGATTTTTCTGAAGCATAGCAGTTGGATTAGTTTTCCAGGATGCAAGGCACCTGCGTTTTTAAAAACACAAAACAACCAACCAACCAAAATTCCAAGGAATTTCTGCTTGTTCATACATGGGATCTAAACAAATGTATTGTCTTAGCGTGATAGTTCAAGCATTGATCTACAGGGTTTATTGGATCTCTGATGTTAGAGCCACTTATGCTGTAAATGGGATGCGTATTGGAGCGGGCAGGGACGTGTCTGTCCCTGTTTTTGGGGTCCTTGGTGTTCTGGGGTAGGGGCAGGGTGTGAATTTTTGTGAGCAATGCTGGTGCTGTTAAGGAAGCTAGCCCATTTAGAAATGTATGTATTGCTAAGACTGTCCTATGCTGAGATGAAAAAACATGAGACTGTGTCTCTAGAATCACCATTAGATAACTAATATTAAAAACCCCAACCCCCTAAGCCTTGCTTGTTCAAAAGCTTGTGTTTCTCAGTCCACTCGCCAAGATCTTGACACCCACTGACCACTGTCGTTACAGTAATGCTTTGGAAGTGGCGCCTCTTGACAGGATCCAAAGCTATTTTAATGGATTTGTCAGTTTGGTGCCAAGTTGGGAGGAAAACGGGTTATTTGAGTAGCCTTAGCCGTGGGTCAGCGTTGCCTGGGTGAGCTGACTGGCAGCGCACGGACGCGGGCTCCTCGTCCTTCCCTTGATGCCGCTAGCGTGGGCAGAAGCTCTCCCCCTGAACATTTTGGACAAGCTCTCCCCAGGGCACAGCTGAGGGTGGGGGAAGCCTCTGCTTTGTACATGCACTGCTCGTCCTCGCTGAAATAAACCCGGGTGTTCAGCATGAATGAAATCTGAGCAGTGAGTCATTCCCCCCCGCCCCGAAAGTCCTTGCTCCAAATCGTAACGCAGAAATGAAGCGTAATTCCTTCTTGGGCTTCTCCTGCTCACCTCCCCCCGTGTGCTGGGAGCAGGGAGGAGGTAGCCCCGAGTCGAAAGCGCTCATTCCAGTTATCAGCCTCACTGGCAGAAAAGGCAATCACAGAGCCCTAAGCATTACTGGGATTCCCTGCTCTTTATTTATTTATAGGTCTCAAGCGCTGCTGAAAGCAGGGGGCACGCGGAGTGACGCGCGGCTTGCTCCGAGCAAAGCTTGAATGGGGGGGCCGGCTCAGAGGTCCCGCTGCACGCTGATGCCGTTAGCGTAACAACAGCAACGCGCTCTAAATCATTCTTTGAGCACGATGACAGATTTTGCAGACGGATTAAAGTCACTGTCGGAAGCGTGGGAGAGATGGGATAATGGGTCTACTGAAAGATGTCTGTTTATTAAAAATTTGGAGGGTACCAAATAGAAAGAACTGATTTCTGTGGAATTAAAAGGGCAATGACTGTTTTCTTTTCTCCCCCTTACCTGCAAGAGACTTCCTCTGCCAAAGTGAGTGAAACGTCTTCCTTTTTCTTTAGTCTTGAGCAGTTACAGCTCTATTTTTCGATCACAAAGCAGGTAAAGCCAAACGCAAGATACTGACTGTCAAGATCAGAAGTCGGGTCTTAGGCTTTGGATATTTTGTGATAAGGATGCCTAAAGATCTATTTTTGTGTTAGTTAACTTCATCAGTCTTATTTCTTGATGGAAAATAAGCATAAATAATTTGAAGTATGCCAAAGTCTACTTTAATTACTATATTCTTGGAAACCTGGAAATGTCAATGTTTTAAAGGGGAGCTGCTTTTAAAATAAAGGCTGGGAGAATGAATTAGATCTCTTGATTAAGATCTCTTTCCAGCCTGTAAAAGTGAGAATTGCACATACCACGGTGAATATATTTTCTGTACATGCAGCAGGAAATGCAGATATTCCATAGCTTTTTCCAGGTGTATGGGTTTCTCATTTTTCTGGTGCAAGAAAGCTTTCCTGATTCTTTAGCTCCATGGGTGGTTTTTTTTGGTGGTGTATGAAAATAAAGCTTAATAAGAAACAGGTTTAAACTCCCTGTAAAAATCAGAGGGGCATACAGGACTCGTTTTTTAGACATTTAGGCATCTGAAAGGCAAATAGATAGGTTTACTTATGTTCATTTTTGCTCCATTTTGATTTTCATGGCAGTCAGACGTCAGACCTCCCGTGTTTCTTCTGGAAGTTTCAAAACTATCTGGTTGTGGGGTTTTTAGCCTGCATATGCTACATTTTTATGCCTATTTGTTATTACAGTTAGCAGTAGCTTCACATTTCTTAACCTAAAAGCTATGAATAATGTGTGTTTGGAATACTGATCTATCAAGTACCCTTAAGGTAGCTCACGTTTGACTTGCGTATTTATATTTCAACTTCATTTTGAATAAGTCATAAAAATGTCTTATTTAGTAAATCTCTTTGGTTTAAATATCTCTAAAAATAGATGAGCTACGTAGCCATTTACATGCTGGGTGTTTTAGGAGATAATAAGCATAGTACTGAGCTGGAAGCAACAATTACAGAGTCTGATAAATGCGTCTTGTGTAGGTAAACCTCATGTCACTGGATGGGAGCAGCGTTGCAGGAAAATAAAGTAGAAAGGGTGAATATATTTAGGGTGGAATATTTAAAATGAGTTTTTCCTGCTTGGTGACTTGCCTTATTGAAGCTTGATATTCTTGAAATTGCTTGGTTTTGAAGTCCTCTATCCCAAATCTAGTTTTTGTGTTGCAGTTATTGCTAAACCAACTGCAAAGAATAGGTAAGCAGGTTTTGCCAGGCTTGATAAAATCCAGAAACATTTATTTTTTTCCTTAGTTAAAAGTGGCTATAACCGACCTTTCTGCTCTTGAGTGTTTAAGAACTCCAGCTAAAACTTTGACCCAAGCATCAATTGCTGCTCCCAAACTCCTGCACCGAAGCTTTATCCCTTTTCCCCTCTGTGCTTTTAGCACTTAAACATGTTTTTCTTTTTACCATGCTCATGCCTTTGAAGGTTACCAGCTTAATGTAGATTGGAGCTTTTTCATTTTCCAGGTACATCTCGGCTGCTCCTGAGTAGGGGGGGCTGGAGGGAAAGGTAGAATCATAGAATCATTCGGTTGGAAAAGACCTTTAAGACCATCAAGCCCAACTGTACCTGTCCACCATTAAACCCTGTCCCTGAGCACCTTGTCTGCCCGGCTTTTAAATCCCCCCAGGGATGGGGACTCGACCCCTTCCCTGGGCAGCCCATTCCAGTGCCTGACAACCCTTTTGGTGAAAAAATTTTTCCCAATGTCCAACCTAAACCTGCCCTGGCGCAACTTGAGACCATTTCCCCTCATCCTATCACCCGTTACCTGGGGGAAAAGACCACCACCCACCTCGCTACAGCCTCCTCTCAGGCAGTTGTAGGGAGTGATGAGGGCTCCCCTCAGCCTCCTCTGCTCCAGGCTGAACCCCCCCAGCTCCCCCAGCCGCTCCCCAGCAGCCTTGGGCTCCAGACCCCTCACCAGCTTCATTGCCCTTCTCTGGACACGCTCCAGCCCCCTCAGTGTCCTTCTTGGAGTGAGGGGCCCAAAACTGAACAATTTGAGGTGTGGCCTCACCGATGCCGAGTACAGGGGAAGGATGATGGGGTTAAGAAGTCATAATTTGAAACTTTTTTGTTAAAGATTAGCTTTTGTGAACATATTTCCTTCCTTCCCCTGCCCAAGTGCAGGCTGAGAGTTACTGTGAAGCTCCTCACAGGTATAGGTCTTTCAGGAAAAATACCTAAAATCTTGATGGTACCATAAATAGGTGCTGGGCGGTGCATAGAGGCACTGGCAGGGATCACCTGGTGGTCCAGGCGAGGTTCTGGCTTTGCACAAGTTATGCCCTTTTCTCCCATGGGCGCTGAGAAATACCTCCCTTATAGTTCAAATGGCAATTAAGAATATTTTTCTAGAATTTCAAGTTGCTTGGCTAATGATGTGCCCAATCCATCTCCAAAACAAATTGCACGGAAATAACATGGATCGTAACTGGTTTAAGTGATTTACCTTGGCATTGTCAGGTGGCAATTCTGTTGTGGTACTCATGCTCCCTGTAACGGCTGGATAGTGCAGTGATGAGGTTAAATGAGGTGGGCAAATGCGGGTTAAATGGTCTGTGATAATCTGTTCTCCATGCTCTAATTTTATTCAAGAGCTAAAACAAGGCGGGGAAGAGGAGGACGATGCTTTCCCAAAGCGGAACCTGGAATCATACCTTCACAAGCAGAATTAGTAACTCTGGGTTTCTTCCTCAACAGATGTCCGAAGCTACACGTAAGAAATGAACTTGCTAAGTGGCAGACCAATTTTAAAAAGCTTTTTGTAAGCCTGTGTTGGTGAAGGCAGCAAGACGAGATGAGGCGGCAGTTGAAAGCTAGGCCAAAGGGTGGAAACTGGTGGGGAGGGTTATGGCCTGAGCGAAGAGCAAACTCGCCAGGGGAAGCGAGTAGAAAATTCCCGTCAGTTCTCAGGCCATACCTCTTTTTAGCTCTGGTTACGGGAAGAGGGGCTGTAAGCACATAGCAATGAAATGCATCCTGGTGCGAGCCGCATTTTCAGCGGTGCCGACGTGCAGCGTGCAACAACTCACTGCTGAAGTCATAGCTACGCAAAAAAACGGAGGGTTTGCTTTTTGTTCTGGGGCTGGGTGCTTTTGCGTTTCCTTAAATCCGTAGCCTCCCAGCAGCTGTTGGAAGCATGACCAGCAGCCTGCCAGTGTGTCCGATGAATGCTCATCCCTCGCCTTGTGCACCGTCTGGGAGTGCTGCCTTTGCAAGGGCACACATTCTTCTAGAAGTCTTAGCTCAAAACATCGTCCCGTTAGCTTTAGCCTTTCTCTATTGCAAGCACATGGGAGAATGTGCCCTCCCTTAGCGTCCTTGGGTGAAATGTGGCCTAGTAGAGGAATTCCAAATGTTGAATAGAAAAATTGCTCTAAAATATTTATCCAATAATTGGGTTGAACAGCTTTTGCTCTCCAATTTAATCAACTATTTTATACCCAGCTGCAGGTAATAGACTGAGCTGAATATTTTGTATCTTACCTCTTTTGCATTATTCATAGTCTATTGTCCCTGTTCTCATCTTGCGAGATAAATGACCTCTGTTTTCAATAGTTAGATTTGATTTATTCTTTCTTCAGCCTGTGTAATATTTAAACAATTCCCAGACAGATTTGGAAGATAACTTCTCAAAGACACGAAGTGTAGGATTGCATTGATCTAGCGTCCACTGATGCGTCAAAATGACGGCACCCATTTGAGGGGAAAGCGCACCAAGAAGAACTTACATTTGAGGATTATAAGTTGTCTCTTCCACAAACCAATTTTTTTAATTTTTTTTTTTTTAATGGCAATATTAGAAAACCAGTTCCTTTTAATCTTCTCCTGATGACTCATCTGCTCTTTGATACTCTAAGGCTATCTAATACCAGAAGTTACATACTGTGCTTTTTGGCAAGAGAACTGTTTTAAGAAGTTGGTCCCTGCAGTTTATCCTGCTTGACTCCTATGCGACAGCCTGAGGGGCTGCGCTCCAAGGAGTGCCACGTATAGAGGTTAAACCTAAATCGTATAGAACAGCGTATGTAAAGATTGGGGGGGTTAAGTAATAGTGATGTCCTGGCAGCGTGCCCTCGTACAGTGGGTAGTAGGATGGCTAAGGGTGAATGAGGAGTTTGGGAACATAAAGCAAGAGCTGGTAGCACTGAGAATTCACCCTTAGTATAAAATGGAAGTTTATTTTACAGGGAGCGAGGCAAAAATGGTTATTTGGAGCCAGATAGCATATTTTGACCTGCGTGCTTCGCACTTTTGGGGTTGGATGATCTATTTGTGCTTGATGTCAGTGTCAAACCCTTCCTAAGGAGGAGTAAAGTTTGTCTGGAGTAAGAACGCTGTCTATGTGCAGGTACACTGAGAAATTCCGTGCTGTTTACCTGAATTACCTCTTTCCGTGCTTTCCTACATGAAATCCTTCATTTGAAAGAACCTAACAAACAGTTTAAGTGCTGTGCAAACAGAGGGTTGTAGAGAGTAAGGCAGCGACCACTTGAGAAGTGACACAGGTAGTTTAGGCTCATTAATTACTTTTAAATAGGAGCAAAAAATGTTTTGAATCCGGAGAGGACCCTTGAATGGCTCCTTAGGCGGGAGGCTAAAGGGCCAGAGTGCGTGCGTGCATTTGCACGCGTGTGCCTGTGTTAGGGAACTGTTCCGCAGCGTGTGTTCTATTATTTCTCCATTTCTGGCAAGTCCTTGAAAATAGTTTTGTGATTAATTGAACTGTTGGTGTGCATCACAAAGCAGTGATCTCATGGATAAACTTGCTTAGAAAGTACTTTTTCAACTATTGTAGCAAATTTAGGCAAGCACTGAAACACTTCAATTTTCTTTCTTGTTTCTGTGCCAGAAATTTTAACTGCATTAAATATCCTTGGATATCTCTGTATGAGCCTGTGATAACTTTTCTTATGTCCGTGAGCCAAAAAGCTAATGAAGGCTGCACAGTTCAGTGAAATATTTTTTTTCGGCTTTGCTGCCATAAGGAAACAGTTGTGGAAGTTTCCCTGGATTTTAATAAAGAGCAGTGAGGGGTAGAATGACAAGAAGCAAGGACACCTGAAGAGGGTGGAGATTATGAAAGCCTGTCGAGAGCATCCCACTGCGCGCAATCCCGGGGTTTGGCCATTTGCTGTGGGATGTGCTGGGCTGCGAACAACACGGTCCAGTCCGGATGACTGGAAGCTTGGGATAGTGGAAGTAGGTAATGGTTCCTTTCCTGCGGTAAATTTGACTTGCAGTTCTCAAATGTTAAAATACTGCATGGTTGGTATGTGGGAAGAGGAAAAGCTTAACACGAATAAAATAACGGGCAAGGCTGTCAGAGGGCAGCCTGCTGGAAGGGGAGGTTTTCGCTTGCTGGGCATGTGCAAACGTGCTAGTGAAAAAGAAACGCTGAAGCTGCTTATTCGTGACCTGTTGTCTGCTCCCAAAGGATGGGTTCCAGGTTCAGCTGCTGCACTCCTTCAGGCCTTCGGGCAGTGTGCTCTGTTCAAGAGGATGGAGGCGACAGGGGCACGTTGTCTTGTTGACCTGTTGAGAAGCCCTGAAATGAGCTGTGCGAAGGGTCAAACGGAGCGTTTTCAGTGCAGTATAGAAACAGCCCTCAAGTTTGTACTTGGCATTTAGTAACCGATTCCATTTTGAGAACAGTTTGATCCTTGTCTCTCCTACTCACTTCATACTATTGGAGCTGCTGATGTGGATCCGCTTCCTTCCGCACGCTTCGCCACCGTGAATTTGCTCTTGGAGAACTGCTGCTGAGCCACCATTTCTGATGTAGCAGTATGGAAAATTCTTTTCCACTGTTTTATTCTCCCAACAGCTTTAAAAAAACCCAAACAAACAAAACAAAACAACACCACCACCACCCCCCACCCCACCACCACCCCCCAAACAACCCAGGCAAATTCCCCCAAACCCAAAATGAAATACTGAGCCTTTTGCTTCAAAGCAACTTCGTATTTCTGCCTATATGTATGAGCCTGTGATAACTTTTCTTATGTCCATGAGCCAAAAAGCTAATGAAAGTTGCACAGTTCTGCCTTCCTCTTCTGTCGTCTTTCTCTTCCAGGAACACAGGGTTTGTTTTCCCTGTGCAATGAGATCTGAGCTCTTAAATACGTTATTCTGTAGACTGGCGACTAGCAGAGGCATGTTCCAAGCAAAATTTAAGCCAAAAGTGATAGCCTTGGACAAAACTACATAGGTTTTCGCTTTGACACCAACCAGGTAATTCTTGACCGGTCACGCAGTTATAAAGAGAAAGCTTTAGCT
Organism: Nycticorax nycticorax; assembly: GCA_023375905.1. Taxonomy (NCBI): domain Eukaryota; kingdom Metazoa; phylum Chordata; class Aves; order Pelecaniformes; family Ardeidae; genus Nycticorax; species Nycticorax nycticorax. The sequence goes on along the minus strand of JAKFQP010000720.1, from coordinate 127,181 downwards.
TTTTTATTCCTGCCTGTCTGTATGGAGGAGTGCGTGAAGCACTTATGTTCGTAGGGCATGCATAGTATACGGTGTCATGAGGGGCGTTTTGAAGATGCTGAGGTCCGAAGTGTGGTGGGGAAGCTGGTAAGCAGGGCGAGGGCAGCCTCTCGTGTACGTGGGGAGTGCCAGATGACGGGTGACAGCTGATGAAACAGCTGCAAATGTAACGTATGAGGTTGCCTAATATGCGGCATAGCCCGACCATGCATCACTTCTTGTATTTTAGGTTTGCTCTGAGAAGATATTGTGAATAAATCCGGATGACTGTGCTTTGTTAGTGAAGTTCAAGACACGCTCTCTCACTGCCTTTCAAAGATGCCTTTGGGTTTAAGGAGTTGGTTGGGGGTTTGTGATGCGATGGAAACGCTCCGTAGATATCTTTGCTTTCAGCTAGCTTTGGCTGCGGAGAGCTCACGGAAATGCTCAGGGTGACAACAGAGCCGGTGCATGTAAGAACTGATCCCCTCCCACTGCGCTGCCTGTACCCGACAGGCACATGTGGGTGCTTTGAAGGTGCCCGTCACTGTTTTGTTTTGCACAGAAACAGGTTACTGCTCTGAAAGTCCCGTTACCCCCTGCTTTATGTTGGTCACTAGTGGGCCTGTTGTTCGGAACTGCCGTATGACTACAGCTTTAGCCGCCTTTGCCTCGAGTGTGGCTGCCACGTGGACTGTAAAGATTCATTTAATTTGTACTCGAGCCCTTGCTGCTTGTTTGCAAGCTGCGTTTAAAAAAAGCAAAAGTACTGGAAAATTGCAATCTGAACTACGTACGAACTGGTTGAATAAAATCTCCCTTGTCCTGTGCATGTGCTTGACTCCTATCAGTTGCTTGCTGCATACAGTAAACCAAATGGTGTTCTCCTTAAAGGGGGGGGAAAAAAAAAAGTACAAATGCACTAATACAGAAATATAAATTTCCAGTAAAACAGTCCTCTTCTCGTCATTGGATTTTTTTGGTTTGATGTATTGATGTTTATAATGCTTTGGGGTTACCTGAAGCTCCTCATTTTTTTCCTTCACAAACAACAACAAATTCTCTGCTCTTTCAGCTTGTGTAGGGTTCTACAAAATCGTTCATCTATTACAGTGGCGTGGACGTCCGTGAGCTGCCCTAATAGTCCCGTCTTTGATAGCTTGTGAATTTGCTACTCATCTTGTTCGTGTCGATAGCCATTAAAGCTGCCACCAGATGATGGTGGCCGAAGCTTGAAACACTACCGCTCTTGCAAAATGCTGTGGTAACGACACCAATCATACACGCTGTCAGCAAGAGTTTTAAAATAAGCCAGCTGACTTTGAGTACTTTCTCCTATTCATGCAGTTTGTTCCACAGCCATAGTGGTCTCTTTAAGATGGCCCCGATGACTTCTACAGGAACACTATTAACCCCCTGCCCTGCGAAGCGCCGGCAAACTGTACTTGGCTGACACGTGAAGGCAAATAGCTGCTGCGGTGATCAGCAAAGCACTGACCGTCTTTGGTGTATTTTAAGGTACAGGTCAGTAAAGGAGACCTTTAAAAGCCCATCTGGAATTTGTATTTGGTTCCCCAGCTGTGCCCAGGCAGCTGCTTCTCCATGGGCCAGGACTGTAAACTCTCCTACTGTGGCAAAAAGCGGGGCGGGGGGGGGATTCCCAGGACTGGCTTGGAGGGTTTTTTCCTTGCAATGTGGTAAAATAGTATCGGAAGCATTCACTGTGTTAATACTGTAGTGATTTCTATCATGTGAGGTCCCTTTTAAGGGATATGGAGTATCTTTGCTTGGTCTCTCTATCAGACTCCTGTTGTTCCCAGGTGCTGAAGCACATAGGAGAGGAAAAGAAAAGGTGCCAGTCACCCCGACGGCTGTTGTGAAATGTACCTTCTGTGAAGAGTGAATGCTGACACTGGTTTAAAGCCTCCATTATCATCTCAACCTTCACTACAAGCAAGCTCTTTGCTTTTTCTTACTGTTCCTGAGGAGCAGACAAAGCCAGTTACTGCCCGGGAGGCAGCTCATCAGGGACACTGGTCTGCTTGAGTCAACTGATGTTTCCAGCTCTTTATGCCATCTACTGTTAAAAAGAGATCTCATGTCACCCTGGTAAAGCCAGGAATCTGGTCAGCCCTGCTGCTGAATCTGGTCAGCCCTGCTGCTGTATGGATGCCGTGCATGTTCAGGTGTATGTGTTTGCGTAGCTTTGGTTTCCACTCTCGGCCAAGAACTTCCCAGGCCCATCTTTTTCTTTGAAAGGGAGACTTGCGCGTCTGCTCTTTCGGTACAGCATTAGACTTAGGTTATGATATATCCAGTGAAAATCAAAAGAAATAACTAAGTGAAATTTTATGTAGAACAAAGTAGAGATGAACTTCGAGGAAGGTCGGCTGAGCAACCAGGATCTTGAGTGGAAGAAGATAATCGCAGCTCAGAAACAACACTGCATTTTCAGGTGCTTTTCGATCATGGGCCGGACTGTAAAATGCCTGCTGTTGTGATTATAAATCCACTGCTACAAAATCTGGACTTTGTAACTTCACACTGACAGGAAGGAAAGACTTAGTGGTGCAGAGGCAAGGTGTGGAAGGAACGAGCTTCTGGAGCAGCTGGTGAGCGGGTAGTTGACCAAGTCAGTAGCCGTGGCTGCTGCAGCAGAAGACCTTGGTGTCACAGACTTGCAGAACGGTGCCTCTGTGCAAATCTGTATTTGGACAGGTTTTCCTAGAAGGAGAAAACAGATGCTTTGAACTCACCTGTTCGTGACTCCTTGACAATCAATTAGGGCAGGATGACTTGTTACATGATTTCTTACTGTTTACTTAACTACTTAATTTGGGATCCTTGAAGGGATCACCAGGTGGGATAGGTGGAAAAACATTCCCTTTGTCGAACTTAACCAGCTAGCGTGCAGTTTTTGAAATTAGCTTCTTGCTAGACACTGTACTGTCTAACTTGGTGTTAATTTGAATTAGTCTGCTTCCAAATAGACGTGAGGCACAGGAGCCTTTTTCAGGTAGCTGCGGATGACTGAACATGCTGTATTTCCTCCAAATGAGATAAACACGTAAAGCAGCATTTCAAAGTTGGAGCTGATGGGCTTTAATACCCTTTGCTAGAACATGCCATGGGAAGTCTCAGGCTTTGGGGTCTTAAAAATGAAGTAGGAAGGGTCTTTGCACAGTTGGTGCTTAAGTGCAGAGAAGCGATGGTCTTCGGCTCGGCTGTTACAGCTCTTGTGTATGGTAGCGCTGCTGACGTTACCCAGTGACGGTTCCAACATCTAGCTGTTGTGTTGTCCTTTGCAGGTCACCTTGGATGCAGGATGCCAACCGGGTTGCACCAAATCTTGACTCGGTTGTTAATGCTAAAGTGTAGATGGTTCCCCAAGCAGTGCTTTTGCAGCTGTAGCCGTGTGCCTGTGCAGTCTGGGGATCAGTGGTGGTTGTTTCTCTGGAGTTGTTGTCCTCCCCCCCCACTAAAATTGAGCATTGCTCTGTCAGATGGAAAAGATACCACATGTCAGCTAATGATTTGCTTAATAGCGCAGTTAAGCACCAGTGCAATCAATCTAGTGACAGAGTTAAAATTATCTCCTAATTACATTGAGAATCAAAGAAATCCTGGCTTGTGTGGGGGAGGAGGGAAGCAGGGAAAGTGATTGCATTTAAATGCAATTCTAGGAAGGTTTGGGGCATAAAAGGAAGTTCATCTCGCTCCATTAAGGTGAGTCTGTGTGAGTTACCTCCAGCCAGATCAGAACGAGCATTTTAAGCCTCTTGCTGGGCTGAAAATGGCGTGGGAAAGCTTATTAAAATCCATTTGGGACTATGCAGGCTTTCTTTCTGTTTATCTTTCTAACTTCCTTTTATACAAAGTCCATGAGTATTTGCTTTTCTTAGCCAGAAATAAGCTACTGCCTAAACTAGCAAGTGTCAGAGGTGTCGATTCTTCTGTGTGATTCTTGTAAACGGAGGGCACAGTGGGGCAGTCGTACAGCACCTTGCTGTAAATCTCCCAGTACCCAAAGGGGTACGCGGTGGCCCCCTGCAAAACCGCAGGGGCTTGTTTGTGACCTGGCAGCATGGAGGTGGCTGTGAAAGGAAGGCTCCCAGGGGCTCCTGCAGCTGATGCCAACTTCCTGGCTGGCAGCAAGGGACCGTGATGCCGATGGCATCTGTAGTGCAGATCAGTGAAGCCACAGCACCACGGCGCGAAGTTGTGTTGGCTTTGCACGCTTGTGGCTTTCAGCCAGCGGGGATGAGGTGTGCTCTAACTTCATGCTGTCATTTCTGGGGGGGGTTTGGGGGGGTTAAACATCACAGAAGGTGCCTCTGTCCAGGGACGTTACAGACAGATCTGACACTTTGGTACGAGGAGTGATTTGGACTGGATGCTTTCCTAGAGATCTTGCTCCTTTGGTGAAACCAGGTTTTTAGTCTTCCTTTATTCCTTAGGCCAGACTTTCTGTCTGGAAGATGCAGAATTCCAAAACAGGGGTTTCAAATTAGCTGAGTTAAGAATAGTAAACGTGTGTGGGAAAATTCCCTCTCCCAGAATAAGTCCCCTCAACTGCCACAAGCTTTCCTACAAATTTGTCAAGGGGTTTTCCCACCAGCCCCCAAACCCAAAAGGGGTGATGGTTGTTCATCTCAGAGATGATGCTTCTGACTTTTTCAGTGGTCTGGAGGATGGAGGCTTTGGCAAGCCTGTGGTAACCCAGACTCATGGCATCAATCTCCTTAAATTGAATGCTCTAAATTTAAATCCGTTTTCCCTTTCTACAATAGGTGAGGAGAACAGCAGTTATTACTGATCAGACTTATTACTGTGTATGTTGGTCTGTCAGACTTGCTTCTGTGTTATTAAATATACTGTATATATTAATAACAAATTGCACCTACTATGAGAAATAGAACAGGTCTCACGGATGTTTCCAAACCAGTGACAGCTAACAGACTGTCCTAGCCTGTAAAACTGTTACTGTATCTCTTTGTTACGGTTTTTAATTAAAAAGTTGAAATTCTGTGATTTGTGAAGTACATGATGGTAGCAACCCCCTTGGTGTAAGTAGGGGCTTGTGACGACTTAGAACTGGTGATGGTCTCATTCAGAAGGGCTGGAACAGGCCGGTGTTTTCCCAGTGTTCCTGATGTAGCTTAAGTTCATAAACACCTTCTTAGCTGTTGCATGCTGAGAACCTCTCAGTGCCACTAAAGATCTGGTGAAATTTAAATTAATTCTGTTGCTCTTGTGCTTGGGCATATTGGAATGAATCTGGCTTGGTTTCCAATGCAGAAAAGAAATTTGTCCTGAGAAGGGGGTGCCAGTCACCCACTACCCATGCGAGATTTCACAGACCATATTCAAACTTTTGCAATTGTAATTTGGTCTTAATTTTTTTTTCCAAGGCAATAGTTATGTCCTTGAATTACAGGAGCACAACGTAGAGGTGAGACTTTTGCCTTTTAAAATCAGCTTCAAAACACTGAAGTACACTGCTCGCTATGAGAAAGGGCAAGGTAAAAGGATTTTTGTTTGCTCCACAACCTCCTTATTGATAATAGCACAAGGTTCTTCTAAATGCCACTGTAGAAGTCGTGCTTGTCTGAGGACAAACCATGTTGTCTCGTCTTCCGTGTGGGATGTAGTGGAGTGGATTTGCTGTGTTTTCATATTCCTGGAAAAACCCTGTTTGCAGTTGGTGCGGCGTCCTGCCCTGCCGTGTTGTAGCCAGGCTGCGTTCCTGCCACTTTGCTGCTCTGTGACCGTGCTGACGACTACTTCTCAAGCCATGCTTTGTGCATGTTTTTGGTTTCCATCATGACTGCTTTCCCTCAGAGATTGGTGGTCTTTGATATTTAATCTGGAGTTGATGTCAGTATTGCTGGTTTGTGTGTCTAAACCAGTGGTCTTGCTTTCGTACTGATTTTTTTCTTTCTTTTGTGCATCTAGAGCTCTTTTATGGAATTGCCGGGCAGCCACTTACACCGCTTACAGCCAGCTATTTTACTACTTTTCTTAATGCTTTCTCAAAGGCTAATGGGTTTCCACTGCTGTGCTGAGAAAGCTGAAACTTTTGTGTGCTATATGAATCAGTTCGAGAGTGCCATCAGGGAACTATGCAAATAAAAAATGGTTGGAAGTGTCTGGGCCTCGTACCTGGACTCTTAATTAGTAATGCCTTGCTGTTTTCTGCCTTGTTTTAGTAATAAGCTTTGTCTATACTTAAAAAATATTACTGTCATAAAAGGAATCTGCTTTAATTGTCTCGTGACTATTTCTGGACATGAAAGCGTTTAGCAGGTACAATTGGAAATAATCATGACCAGCAGCTGTGTCAGCTAATTGTGGTTCACTTACAGGTTGTTTTGATCCAGTTCACCCGTCAATGAAGTAGCATAAGCAGGCAGGGATGAAAGAAACCCATTGTAGTAGAGGCCTAAACCTGCCTCATTCCCCCTTTATGTTGGGATCCTGGAAGTTTGATAGGCATTTTGGAGATGATTGTGCGCTGCACCTCGGTGCAAGTACAAGACGGCAGAGCTGCAAAGCCAGCAGGCTTCACAAGCACAGGGCTGCTCCAAAGACAAGGCAGGGCCCTTACTGGTATGTCAGCTCTGGAAACTTGTTCTCTCCATCGTTTGTTCACTCAATACAGCCAAAATAAGACTACAGCAAGACTCGGATGGGAACTCTGACCTGCTCTAAGATCATGACATCTTCAAGTGGCCTTACCATATGGGAACTCGAGCTTTTCTTGTTAGGGAATGACCCCAACTGACTTGACTGCTCCTGGTGAAGGTCTTGATAAACCTGCTGGTGCCTTTAGCCTGGTCTCGCTTGCTCACGTGAAGTCCCTGTAATACAGACATGACCAAGTAAGAGCATAACTTGCCTCCACTGCTGTGGTGGTTCTGTAACAACTTGCTTGCGAGGCCCGGGTGGTTGTAGTGGGAAGGCTTTCAGCTTTCTGCTTGCCATCTGACACCAGACGGGGTGAAGCTGTTGGGAGGAGGTTGTACATATCTGGGAAGTGGAGGGGGCTTTTTCCCACCTTGCATTAGCACAGCCTGCGGACCTGTGCATGAGGTGGTACGGTTGTGCGGTGGCAGGCAGAGGCTCTCTGGCCTCTTAAGACCATCCCTGTAGAGAAGCAACCTGGGATTCAAGGTTGAAAGAACTTTAAGTAAGAGTTAGCAATGGATGAAAGGAAAAGTCCTGGTTCCCAGGTCTTTTTTACTGTAGTGAAAAAGCATTAAAAACTTTCATGGAAAGAAAAGTATGGAGGGTATCCTACTCTGCACCAGCTGAGCCAGCCTCCTCACTTGATCGAAAGCATGTGAAGTCCTTACCTCGATGCCTGTCCCTTCGTGGTTTTTCCATGGAGGCTTTTGTGCTCCATTTCATGCATATATTTAATTTTCTTGACAAGAATGATTCAATTTTCATTAACCAGCTGAGACTGTCAATGAAAATACCAACTGTAAAGGTGTCTCTGACAGCTTGTATAATTCAGAGCCAAACTGTAAATTGCCTCTTTCTAGGCCACTGAATCACAATATATTAAACCCAGTTTAAGTGATTTGGAAAAGTTTTAAGGAAGAGACCTAGGCAAAGATCTCCTGTTACTTTCCGTTCCCAATCCCCCTCTCCCTGAATAATATCTTTTCTCAGGGCTGTTGATTCTTAAATGGTTTTAATGACTAGAAAAGTAGTCACTTTTTTTTTTAGTGCATCGTTTCCAAGGCTTCTCAGTCTCTTGATAGGAATTAAGCCTCAGCGTGCATACTGGAAAGACGCATGAACCGCAAACCCTTGGTAGCATGTGTATCTCCGACGTGTGGTTTACAGGCTATAATTTGGCAAGTGGTTCAAATTGGTTTTTCAGGACTGGCTGTTGAAAACTTGAATTGTTTTTTCTTGGATCTTCCTTGAGTCTTGTTCTTTGGATGAAGCTGCAACAGTTTCTGCGGGGAAAAATGTTGAGGGGGTTAGAGGTATAAACATGGTAAATATGATGTTCTGGGTTTTTAAAACAGAAGAAAAACGCTTGAAGGGAAACATTCTGAAAAATTGCAATTAAAATTGAACTGAAGCAGTTCTTGTTATCTGGATGATACAGAATTAGTAGGGAACAGTATTTTTAAACCGAAATCCAAAACGGAACCAAATACTTGGAGATGCCTTTCATAAGGCTCCCCTATAATCCTAGTTTATCACTTATACTGGTAGTGGGTAACTTGATAATCATTGAAAATGTGTAGGGAGGTTTTTGGTCTGTTTTTCTTTAAGGCTCTTTAACTAGTGATTTAACTTGGATGCACTGACTTAATTAATCGTTATGTCAACTAAAGGTGTGTTTGTGCACAGCGTGTGTGTCTGTAAGCCCGGTTTCAACAAGTTTCCTGAAGATGGAGGTGGGAGGCCCAGGAAGTGACAGAATTAATTGGCGCTGACGAGGGCCTGGCCGCAGGCTCTGGGGTGGCACCTAATGGGGAGCAGCAGCCCTTCGTTTGCGCGTTCAGCATCTCATCCCACCACGCTTGGCTTGAAGGACGTGACTGAGCTTGCTCCGAGGGCAGCGCTGGCTGTCAGAGGAAATGATGGACTTCAGTTATTAGCTTTGTGGAAACTTTGTTTATCTGGTAGTGCCTCTGTCGTGCTTTCATGCATTGAAGTATAATTATGTTGTTCAGCGTTGTAGCGCAGTAATTCCGTGGAGAAGATGGTGAAATGAATAGCTTTGAGCTAGTGAGTGCTGCTGGGAGATGCCATTACGGTAATTTCCTTTATTAATGGTCAATTAAATAAAAACCTTTTGATCTCTGGGTCTGCTCCTTACCTTCCCAGAGATGACTGATGATGGTCAGTGGTCAGAGCAGGCACTGGGGTTCCAGTCAGACCCATTTGCTGCTGAGGTTGGGAATAGGTGGGTTTGGGGAGCAGTCCTGCGGATGATAAATGCTTGTATCCTCCAGAGGAACAGGACCGAGTGGCTCTTCTGTGTGCTCCCTAGCCAGGCTGGAACTGTAACACAGCGGTGTTGAGGAGCTTGGGAAATACCGTGGACTTTGCATTTCCGAAACTACGCAAAATGCTATCGGGTGCCATATGGCTGTGCCTTGTGTGGTACAGATGGGGTCAACCCCAGTTTCCTATCTCCTTGCAGAGGGGCCAGGTGAGATGAGCTGAGGGAAGTCTAACTGAGGAAACCTTCAAAACTGAATTTAACATGGCTCTTTAGACGTTGGGTTCAAAATAAGTGTGTTTGTGCTCTTACTGCACTTCATCAGTGTGTCAGCAAAGACCTGCCTCTGCAGAGAGCTGCCTTTCACTTGGGATGAACTTCTGCTGAGCTGCTTTCTCCAGGCGCATTCCAATGGCACGCTGTCGATGAGCGTTGCGCCGCTTCCTCTCCCGGGGTGGAGGTGGGAGGCTGTCCTGTGAAATAATCGTTCACTAAAGGATATTAAACGTTAACATATAGGGATATTAAGTTTGCATAGAAGTTTCCTTGATCTGTGGTCTGGTAGCAAAACGAAACGGTGGTTCTTACTGGCTTTAAAATATTCACATATTTTTGTTGGAATTTTTTCATTTTCTTCTGTTGCTGTCATGATGGTAAATTGCCCGGGAACATAAGTGATTTAGAAGTCAGAGTTGCACAGTAACAAATTTTATGGCAGATAGCATATCTAGGGGAAAAATGTCAGGCATTCACTCTTAAACAAATGGAAGATTTTTTTTCCAGGGCTTCATTGTACGACGTGTGTGGGACGAGCAAAAGGATTGATTTTTACTGTACTAATCTCACCTGGTAGTGAACTGATGCAAACTGCACACAGACAGCGAAGCAGCATGCCAAGCTGAATGTCCTAAGCTTTGGTATTTCTTACAGAAGAAAGCTGGCCAGTGTTAATTGGCCACAGGTAGCTGTTTATCAAATGGTTTTTGTCTTAGGACGTGAACTGAATATGAGAGTACCTGTAAAATTTATCTGGTGCTTCTGGGTGTTAAAATACTTTTAAATTCCCGAACTAAGCACCTTATAAAGGATACAATCCTAAAGCTAATTCAGGCTTCATGCTTACCCTGTAAGGCTCATCATCTGGGAGAGGGAACTACTTTTTGTCTGTAATGCTTGGACTGCATTGATGTGACTTGGGTACAGCAGAACTGCCTCTTACTGTCCAAGGCGTTCCTCTGCAAAGACTACTGCTGGTTCTGCTCCACCAGTTCCCTTTTAGCACCAAACCAAGGTAAGGTTAGATAGATGAGATGGTTTTCGTGGTGTTCTTTCCTGCAGAAAAGTGAGCAGGGAATTGATGGTGTAGGATTCCCTCAGTACTGGGATGTACTGGGCTGCTGTGGCTTGCAGAATGTTTTACCTCTCTGTATTTCAGTGTGCAGCTTCTCTGAAGCTGTACGTATGCTGGCACTGACGCCGAAGTCTGCAAGAGTCTGCTGTTTCTTTTCAAGAACTGAAAGCAAAGTTCCCTCGTTTCTGAGTTTATTTCCCTGGAAAACCAGTGCGAGTTGGCTGCTCCCCAGCACGCACCGAGGCAGAAGGAATTTCCTTGCACTTGTGGAAATCTCACTTCGTAATTCTTATTGTTTCATTCTTGATGTTGTAAGTGCCAGGGATGTGTCAGCTGCTGTTTCCTCTCCGGGAAGCTCTTTATGCAGTATGGCAGCAAGGTGGGAGAAGAGGGGTAAGAGCTCTTCTTTTAAACTGGCTGAATTGTCTAATGGGGTTGGTAAGTGCTGGAGGCAGAAAAACAAACAACAAAACAACAGTAACCTGCCCTGGGGGAATCGCTGAGGGGAATCCATCTCGTTCCTTCTCTCTGGTTATATGATTTTTTCAGCTGTGAATGGCCGAGGGAGGCAAAATCATGAACTCTGAAATCAGTGGGATCAAAAATCACTACATTCTTCAAACTGCTTTTTAAACCAGTGTTGGAGGCCCCTTTAATTAGAGAAGAGAGGTACTGTCCTTTTCAGTATGGGAAGAGTCAAGTAACAAATCTGGAAATTAGGGAAAGGAATTCAGCTCTGCATTGTCTTTGTGCTCAAGTTTAAAGCTGACACAGGCTTAAATGTATCATGGTATTTTCTTTGGTTTCTGTTTTTTTCTAAGCCTTCAGAATGCAAGGGGATTAAAATTCTCCGTTTTTTTCCAGTAACCGTGAGGGCTGTATTAAAGAAATGGAATTCAAACCATCCTACTCCTGGAAAGCAAAAAAATTTTCATAGTGAAACAGTGATCTGGCATCGCGAACTACAAGCGAGATGTTTCAGCCCTGCTTTGGGTTGCCTGCTAGGGTTAGGAAGGACTGTGTGAAGTTTGGATGAAAGAGGCAGTATGGTGGTCTGGTGTCCCGTGGCTGTCATCTGTTTTAAGTAGGAATAGTGTAATTCTCTGGAAGCTTGTTGCCATTTGCAATAAAATTAAGAGCATAGACTGAGAAAAGGTTTTGGTTTGAGTTTTTGGGTTGGGGGGGCTGGAGGGGGTGGTTGTTGGGGAGGAAAAGCGGTGTGGATGGTGGCAAGGGAAGCACCCATTAAAAGCAGTAGAGACCGCTTGGCCCATGTGCTTAACACGTCTGGTTTTCCCCTTTCATTACCTCCTCTTCCCTCTCTTGCTCCAAGAGGCTCTGTCAGCACCATCGAAAGCAGTGATGTTCCTGTGATAAGACTCATGGTTGGAGCATCTCCACAGCAGCAGTAACGCCTGGGAGAAAGGCGCAATGAAGAACAGTTGCTTCATCCATTTTTTTTTTGTTGTTTTTTATTTTCCTTTTCTGCAAAGAATGAACCTCCTTCCTCCTACCCCCACCTCTTCCTGGACACTGTGGATTACCTGTTTCTTTTTAGGCAGATGGGCAAAGGAAGCAGGATGAGAAGGGAATATTTATAGCTCACCTCCTGTTTATGTTCCTTTCCTAGCAGATGTGATGAAGCTCTGTACTAATGCTGGAAGGAGAGAAAATTCAGGCAGGAATGAGAAGTGTGGCAAATGAAGACCATTTGTTAACGTGTAGGTCGTACAAAGTGCTTCCAAATGCTAAGATTAACACTTCCCACATCTTACTGGCATTGCCTTTTTTGTGTCCGTCTCCTCAGCCTGATTTTAAAACAAAAAACAAAACCAAAGAGGAAGAGCCCTGCAGTTCAGAAGGTTCCTCGTTTGGTTGACCTTTCATCCGCAGAAACATTGCCCTGTGGAGGCAGTGGGTGCGAAACGTTCTTTTTGGGACAAAATCTGACCTCTCGAGTGGGACGTGAGCAAGGGCGTACTGGCAAAGAGAACAAGAAACGAGTTCAGGCCAGTGGGATTTCATCAGGCAAGTGCTCGGGTCCTGGGAGATGAGCTGTGTGGTTTAAAAAGGCAGCAATTTGGAGTTGTTGGAAACGGGGAAGAACATTGTGCTTGGGGTGCAGAGCTCCTTCACCGCAGGAGTGTGGCTCCCTGGTACAAGGGCTTTCCTTACCACATTCCCCTCTCTGGCCAAATGTTTGGGGTTTTTGCGTGCCAGCTTGCTGCAGGGCAGTGAAGCGGTGTGGTTTGAGTGTTACCCTCGCAAGAGAGAGCGCTGTTTTATTGAGTACCAGGCTCTCGAGCAGAAGCATGGGGCGTGCCTTGAAGGAAATACTTGGCGTAATATTTACTATGCAAACGTATCCAGAGACTGTGGCAAAAAGTTGGAGGAGGTCTTCTGTACCAGGTTACTGATTTGTTGAACAAATCCCTGGTAAAGTTGGGCTCAATTTTAGAGGAAGATTGAGATTTTTTATTTTTTTTTTTCAAAGGGAAATCATGGAAGCAGGCCAAGGTGTCCAGATGTCTCAGAAGAACGGAGGTGGCAAAGAAGGGGGTGAGCGATGCAGGCAGAGATCTCCGATGCCAGACTGGCCTTTTTTTATCTCTTTGGAGGTTTCTGAGGAAGCCAGGGAGGATGCTGAAGGCATTTGACATTAGCAGGGCTGTGCCTGGGTGCTGGCAGCAGCAGGATCCCTCTTTGCTGGTGTGGTGGTGTAAGGGCCGCCATTAAAGTCCTCCCCCTGTCCCCTCGCTGTCCTCAGGCCTGGGGGCCGGGGGGGGCTGCTGTAGGAGTCCTCCTCGTCTGGGGGCTGAAAAGGGCTCGTCTGTGCCCAGAGCCCTGCGTTGGTTCATACGTGGAGGACTTTATTTGCAATGTCTGCTTTAATAGTTGCTGTACTGGGTGCCCTCGGGCCGGCAGTGGGGCTGAGGGGTCTCTGAGGAGAGGCTGGGGCTGCCTCAGGCCGGCGGCCCCTGGCGAGGCACAGCCCAGGCCCTCAGCCCTCGGCGATGGCGCCGCAGCGAAACTGAGGTACGAAAGGGGGGAAAATGCTGGAAAAAGGAATGAGGAAAAAAAGTGAGGAACAGCCCTGTGAGCACCGAGGCAGAGTCTCCCACCTGTGAGGAGGCCGTGGTTGGGCAAGTATCCACGCTGCTCTCTGTGGGCTGTGGCGGGGATGTTTCCAGAAGGAAACCCCCATTTCCCCCACGCCTCTCCAAGGGGATGAAAGGCTAAGGTGGATTGTGGAAAAAAGGTGTGAGTTGGTAGTGTTTCACTTTGTTTGTTTCTAGTATCTACTTGAATTGGCAATAAATCAACTTTCCCCAAGTACAGTCTGTTGTAAGTACAGTCTGTTACGCTTGTGGCAGTGATCTCCCTGCCTGTACCCTGACATCATCTCGTTTTTCATCTCGTTTCTCCCGCCCGCCATCCTGTTGAGGAGGGGGATGAGGGCGGCTGAGGGGGCAGCTGGCCATGGTCAACCCACCACAGTTGTGTGTTCTTATATCCAGTAGGAGCTTATGTACCGGTATAAAAATATTAGTGGTTTTGATAAGTTACTCATCACGGAGCTTGGGCAGCAGACTTCTGGTCAGAACATGGTTTCTCTCTGTGTCTCCTCTGCTTTGCAAACACAGCTGGTGTGAGGGGGAAGCAAAATGGGAAGACACAAAAGGGACCCAATGACTTACATATTGATCTCTCTGAAACAGTACTTTCATTATAACAGGCGGAGAGGACAGGGGTGTAAGTAGTTGGAGCCCTGAAGTGAGGGAACGATCGATAAATGGAGCTCTTTGGCACTTTTGAGGTGGGTGGCTTGGGTTACTGTGATTGTTTGGGGAAGCTCGCAGCAATTTTTGTCACTGAGATGCTAGCCAGGAGGTTTTAAGATAACCACTGTTAGACCCAGGAAAGACATTCAGTTTTTCATGCTGTGGAAGTCAGGATAGAGCGGAAAATAGCTGTTGCTTGTTGGAAGAGGTGAGCTGCTTCACCTCTGGCTTAAGGCAGCCTCATTTAAAGGAGGCCCCTCATAAATTGCAGAGTAGGTGTTGTTGCAGCTGGCACTTGCGAATGTATCTCTTAAGATTTTGCTCATGGTAAAGAATTTTTACGCAGTGAATGCTCTCTGTCTTTCACAAAAGCTCTGCAGCTTTTGCTGCAGTGGTATTCCAGGTAATGGGTTGGCAGCATATTTTACTTGGGTTTGAGATTAAGATACTCACCTTTTCCATGCTTGGCGTGGATTTTTCTGGACAACTTCTTTTCTGGTTTTAATTGGGGTTTGGAGACTTGGTACCCCAAAGTTGTCATTGGGGTACCAATTCTGTTGTTGATAATTACATAAAATGCAGAATATGAGCTCTGCCAGATTGCTCCCTCTTTTCCCATCAGAGAGCACTTGCTGAGAGATAAAAGGCTGTTTTTTCCAGTAGGGCTTTGATTAACTTTGTCATCCATGTAGAATTGAGATAACAGCATTTCTATAGGTCCTAATGTAGCTATTTTTACCTTTGGATCGTCCAATATGATAAGGCTGGAGGAAGTGTTAGTTTTAGACAGAGGACTGGGATTTTTTTTTTCCTCTTGCTCCCTTAATCATTCTGCTCCCTTAATCAAGCTGCTGCGTAGCCCCCGGCCTCTTCACATGCATCTTACTGCAGATAAGCAGGAAACGAAGGATTGAATGGATGTGAAAAGTGAATTCCTGCATCTGTTCTCTTGAGACCCGGAAAGTTATTCTGGCACTTAAAGCTTCTGACTTTGGTTGTCTGGCTTTGGTACTTTTCATTCTCCAAATACCGCTTACTTTGGAAGTGGTAGACAAGTCTGTCTCGACTGAAACCTGGCTGTAGTTATTCTGCACTTCGTTGCTGAAGTGGTGAACTGCCGACTGTTTATCTGCAGGCAAATGATAGTGAGATCTGGTCAGCAAAGCTTGAAACAAGTTCCTCTCCTCCGCCCCACCACAGTTTCAGTCCTGAGCCTCAGCCTTCTGGCACGTTTCTGCTTAAAGCTGTTGAGCTGCTGGCGTTGGATAAAGGGTTCAGACGTTTCTCTCCATCTCAATTTCAAAACAAGAGCCACCCTTCAAGAGTAAAAATGACGGATGATTCCTTAAGCTCTCGCTAACCTTGGGTGTCAGGAGATGACTTTTAGGTCTCTGCTGAGTTGGAGTTCATTTGTTCCTTTATTTTTTTTCTTTGCCTAACCAGTAGAGACTGTTTTTGTAGATAAGAAATTTCTGACAGCAGCACGTATCGCACGGCACGGTTCAGAACTGCAGGAGTGACAGATGTGTATAGTTTCACTAGCGTCTCTTTCTGTAAAACGGAATGGCAGCGTACTCCTCTGGGGTTAATGAAACACAGAGTTGGTTCAGACCTGAACCAGGGTGAAAGAGTTGTCAAGGCGGTTAAATCTGGGGACACCTCAGCTTTTTGATGAGTCACCTAATGTGCCCTGTTCTTCAACCCGCTTTGCCTCTTCCCCTGTTCTTGCCTGGATTGTACGAGGGCAGGAGACTTCTGGAGTTGTCAAATGCTCATGGCCTTAACGTAAAGCCTTTGCAGATGCTAGCTGATAATATCTTTCAATTATATAGCTATTTTGCAATGGAATAACGCTAGGTTTAGTGGGTTTTAGGATTTTCTGAAAACAGCTACTAGATTTTTGGGCTGCCGTGCAAATCTGGTAGAAAGGCAGCCTCTTAATGTGCAGTATTTCAAAAATAGATGATTAATGCCGTGTAGAAATGAAGAGTAAAGCAGTGAAAAGCACATATCTGAAAGTGCCAGCTCTGCCATGGGATCAGGTAGAATAATTATATAAACAGTGCTTTGTGGTAGTGCTCTCTGACAAGTGGGTTTGTGTCTCACTGTATAAATTCTGCCCACTTAATACTGGATGTGGTCTGATACTATTTTTAGAAGGATCAAAACTGAAGTCGCTGGTTTCAAATAAGAAAATGTCTTTTTGTTTGTTTGTTTTTTAAAAAACTTCTTATAGAGGTTTCCCCTCCTTAGGTAAAGTTTTGTTCTGAAAACTGGCTTACATGTGATGTGGCTTCTGATCATTGAAGCTTCTGGCTCTTTTTCATGATATAATAGTGATGCCAAGACAGCGGAGCTTGATTTCTCTGGGATGTGAGGCTTTATCTGTGTGCTTTGCTTGGATGGTTTTGAGTTTCAAACCTGTTTGTCTTCAGGTGGGGGGGGAAGGTGTCCTGGTTGCTTAGCAGTAGCACGTGGGTGTTTGTCCACCCAGAAGACTTGCTATTTTTCAAATGTAAAAAGGCAAATTTGCCCTTTGGGTTCCCAACATGTAGGTTTTTCAGGGTTCTTTTTCATGTTACTTTTGCTAAAACATGCAACTTCCCACTTAAGTTCAGTTACATCTGTTCAATGCCCAGTTCTCTTTTCCTGTTAGCTGCCTGTTTGACTCGACTGTGGGAAGCTGAAATGCAATTGCAATGAGAAAAATTGAAAATTATTTGTGAATAAAGCAGAAATGAGAGTGAATTTTCCAGCGCTGTCAATGCACTGACCCCTTGGACCATAGGTCCTGCTTTCAGGACAGGCGTAGCTGAAAATTATCCTCGATTTGCATAGCAGGCTTCAGAAGAAAAGTGAAGTAGCAGCAGATAAAGCTATTTTGAGTAGATTATTGAAAGCAACCTCGCAAAATATGGAGGTCTGGATAACTTGGCAGAGAAATAATCAACAGCTTGGGTTTTGTTTGCAAACTTCTGTTAGAAATTTACTTTAAAAACAAGCCCTACCTGTGAGATACCTTTATAGAAATGCAGGTTTGGCAGCTGTATTTTAGGAATCAGCAAATAAAACAAAATCCCAGACCACAGGAATGCCCATATTGGACTGCAACTGTTGCAAGATCCAAGTGCTAGTCACTGAAATATATACCATCGTAGACAGATGGGAGCTGGTGTCGTGCCTTATTCTTTTTTTAAAATTGGGCTCTTCTGTGCCAGAGTTGTAATTTCAGTGTTGGGGAAGGTCTAGTATGTAGCTAGTATAACTCATCCTAGAAGACACACTTGAAATCAGCCTGATTCTAGATTTTCATGAACAAATTAATCCCTTGCCAAGGTTGCAGAACATACGAACCATTCATGCGCTTTCTTCTTATTGGGCTTTTTATTTTTTAATAGCTCAGTATCACAATTTTGGGGTTTTATGTTGAACAATTTGTTCTTCTGTGAACAGGCATGTTTACTACTTTTATCGTAGAGTTTGGCTCCTCTCTGTAAGGACGAGAAAAAAATACGCGACAGCACAGAAAGCAGCCTAAGAGAATGAACCTCTTAATCCACAACTCCCTAACCCTTCCCCTGTGCTAGGCTAATACTTCATTTTTTAACCTTTAAAGGCGGATGCTGTTGTGTGATTTTTCCTTTCCACGTCTGTGTAGTAATTGGAATAGATTTCTTAAAACCGATTAACTCAATGTGGCTTTACAAATACCATTTTTTACATTAAGGAAGGAAGAAAAATCACAGCTGTTGTGTTATGCATCCTCACTTGAAGGTGTGGAGAGGTGAGCTTGGCCCAGGGGGGAGGCCCTGCTGGGTGGCAGATGGGCAGAGAAGAGGCTGCTCTTGATGCTCCTGCTTTGTGGCTGCTGCCCCTGGGCCACCCCTAGCCCAGCCACCGGGGTGGGTGATGGCAGAGGAGGGGGGGACAGGAGGTGGCACTGGGGTGTGATTCTGCCAGACGAGAGGCACTGAACATTTGTCCTTTTTGCTGTGCTTGTGTTTTCCAGGTGCATCAGAGGCTTTCTCCTTGGCAGAGTGTGAGAGTGGTCTACTGCAGCACGGTAGTGCCCTCTGATGGTGAGTACTGACAAGGAGAAGCTCGGGGCTCACTTTTGACTTCACGAACTTAAATCACGTTCCCTGACCACCTTTTCTGGCTGAGGGGTTTTTGGCTAGGAGGGAATCCAGTTTTGAACTAAGGGAGGGACAGAGAGCAATGTCAGTCAAGAAGAATTAAGGAAATTATCCACTTTTCTACCACTTTTCTAATAACTGTCCTTACAAAACTAGACAGGCTTTATAAAGAAAGATATAATTGCGTGCAACCATCCAAATATTTTCTTGCCAGGGTCTTTCTTGCTGTAGCTGCAAGGTCTGCCTGATGCCTACCTTTTCAGGCTACCATGTGCCCTGTTAACTTTATTTATGTTGTGAACGTGCAGTTCCTACCACTACTTGCTGAAAGCACCCTTTGCTGCAGTGAATAAGTTGTGAAGCCAAGGCAATTTTGTTCCTTCATTTAAATTCTGGGACAGCTCAGACATTAAGCTTTTCTGATAACATTGTCATAACGTAATGCAAAAGAATGCACAGGTGGGACTTTAAAAAAAATCTCAGTATGCCAGAATGCAAAGAGGAAATAAACAGCTTTGAGATCACTGCCTGCTTAACATCCACATGCTGTGTACAAAGCCTAGAGCACTTACGCTGACTGACACAAGTGGTTACTGGATCCCCTCCCCATTAAGGCTTGTTAATAAAGCCTGAAAGCTAATAAAGTAAAGGGTTCCGGCACAATTACCCTGCCAGGATAGTGAGTGTGTGCAAACACAAAGAGAATGTGACTGCTGTGGAGAACTCAAAATTAAAATCTGAAGGCTTAAACAGGTAGAAGTGTAGAGGACAGGAGTAAGGTTGAGAGGATAATCTAAGTGCGTAGCTACTTGCATGATTTTATTTTTTTTTTACCTCTTCTCGTATTGTCCATGAGTATTTATCTTGTTATTTCTTCCAATAACTTCACCTTTACCAGTAGTAGATGTTCAACGCTGACTTTCTTTGGCCATACCCTTTTTCTTAGCATACCTTGTTTTGACCTAATGTATTGCTTAAGCTGTTCTTATGCAAGAACAGAAATCTTTAAAAAATATGAATGACCTGTTAACTGGTGCACATATGGTTGAGTCAAAACTTTGTGGTGCTTGGATAGAATTCGTACCTCAAAGCAAGCTCACGCTTCATGTAGCATGTAAAGCTTTTAAAATCCTCCATGGTCTTATTTAGCAGCATCCCTGGCCAGGTTGTAGGTGTCTGTAAATGTAAGTGCAAGACACTTGTATACAATACTTTCTTATACTTGTCCCATGTATTTAAATACTGGCTTAAAATTTAATCAGTGACGATTAGCCAAAATGTTAACTCTGTAATTAGTGAAATGCCAAAACGCTCTGTCCGCTTGGTAACTTGTACTTGCCCTCATGCAGGCAGTCCACAGGGCTGTCAGAGCAGAGGAGAGCAAGGCAGACAACCGCATCGCAGTGCCTCGTTAATAACTTTTACTGGAGCTGTCTGTTGCTGTCTGTTGGGTTTGTGTTATTGACACGTCCTTCGGATTTTTTCTTTTTTTTATTTGCCTCTGAGCTCTTCTCTCTCCAATGCAGTAAAAATCTGACCAGACATTACTTGTGTGGGAGGTGATGAGAGGATCAAACTGGAATTACGGACTTCTTCCACCAGTGAATTAGGCTAGAAAAATTACTTTTACAAGCTTTTTGCAAGGAAAACCTAAACCAGCTGTAATTCCGGACTTACTGAGCTGTGGTTGTTGTGTTGTACCAACTGGGATACCCAGGAAAAGTGTTGGTGCAGACGTTAGTATCTGTTCTGCTCTACAATGAACTGGCTCACTGCCTGTGTAATCAAGGTAGTATTTTAAATAAAGAATGATTTCCATGTCTCGTGGTTATGTAAGCAGTACATAAATTAATGTTGTATACACTGCTTGCAGGACCAATGAATTTAATACTTAAGTTGCTATTTTAAGCTTCTAAACATGTTGATCGTTCCTCCTGAGCCTGCTATTGCAAGTGTAGCTAATGCTGATCTATTTCTTACCAGTCTCTTGCTCAAATACTTGAGTGAAAGAATGCAAAAATCTGATAGCTGGTGTCATAACAGCTGCTGATAAGGAGCTTGAAATTCTGTCGAACTATTCAAATAAATTGGTGGTTTGCTTTATTTTTTTCAGTAAATATCTGACTGTTGTCTCTGAGTTTTAATCAGAGTCTTGAGGAAAAGCATTTATAGACTTCCAAATACTGGGGCCTCTTAGGATGCTTTGGTCATTTTAGATGTCCATACCTGGTGACTTCCGCCTAGTCTTTAAAGACAATGTGAGAACCTCTTTGTCAGCACTGGATAACAATCCCCTGGAAGAGGCAAAAAGCCTTTGAATGCTTGATTCGGATTCATGAAGGCACATGACGGTCAACTCAAAAGCCCAAGAGCTTTGTAAAAGTGTACTTTGGCGCATCCTTTCTCAACTTCTGTGAGCCGCCCTTTTTGGAAAGGCATCTCACCCCAAGACTTGTCTTAATATGCAAATGCATCCATGATAAATGAGTTCATCATCTGGCAGCAAATCACTGAAAGGGGAGGCACAAAGGTCGTTGGTGGCAAAACTTCCTGAACAGTGGCATGCTGAGAAATGGTTTCAGTCGGGAGTTAAGATGACATATTTGCTTCTATTTCTACCTGCGTTGACTTCTTTGACCAACTAGTTTTGATGCTATTGGCTTAAATTGACTTGGTGTGTCAATACATGAGTTAGATGAGTTTAAGTAGATGGTGTGGTTCATGTGGTTGGTCAAAGCTACCACAGGTGGGAATCCTAAGCCAGATGCAGTGTGGGTGGGTGTGACTGCACAGTCCTTGAGACGTGGCAAATGCTCCATGCAATAAAAAAGACCTTGTGTTTTTACATAAGAAAAATACGGAGCAATCTAAAGTGAATCATTTTTAGATGTGCTGCTATATCTTAGCAACTACTGCACTGGGGGAAAATTTCAACTGTTTGTGACTCAGTAGAGAGCTTAGGGAATACGAACTTTTAACTTCTTTTTTTTTTGCTATGTTTGGATATCCTGAAGCATACAGTGGTGTTGTTTTTTTTTTCTGGCAGTAAAATAATAACTAGCGTACAGTTCATACAGGTCACTACCATAAATTTTAGAAAGGTGCACTGAAATCCTTAAGAATGCTCTTGAAAAAGCTCTTGACAGCACTAGAGAGGTGGCAAATGTTTTATCTACACCTATGTAGTAATGTCTATCTTCTGAAGTACAAAGTGAATTGATCCCATGAATTTTAGATGAAATGACCTTGAAGCTTAAACTTGGAGTGCTGCTCCTACAACCGCATTTTCTCTTAAATATTTGTTGTTGCCTTAGGACAAAGATGAGAAAACCAGAACTAAACAAGAATAAAAAGGCTTTTGAAGTACGTCCTTCCTTGACGTTTCCTAATATACAGAGTCTGCCTTTGTCTTCCGGGCTATAAATCCTCATAAATTGCAGTGTTTTGTCTTCCATAGTCCAAAATACTTAGGTTCTCAAAAACTAATCAGAACATACTGTGTTGCCATGTCATGGCTTTCAGATATCATGTTGTCTTTAATATAAACGTGATTGTGCTTAGAGTAACTATCTTCTACTTTTCCCCAAAGCACAGGAAGCTTAACAGATGCTGCTGAGTTAATGGGAGTGAAAACTGACGTCCCTCAGTTCTTCTTTGATGGAGACACATCTCTTGATAAAAGATGAAGCAAAAATTTAAAGTCTCTTTCATGTTCAGCTCCTAACCATGTTTGCTTTTTCTTCCATGGGACAAATACAGAACTGTTATGAGAAGATCTGTTAATTTTTAATGCTGAATTTGTATTTTTGTCATCTTTGTAGAAGTGACGGTGGTTTACCAAAACGGGTTACCTGTGATTTCTGTGAATCTTCCATCCCGGCGTGAACGTTGCCAGTTCACGCTTAAACCTATCTCAGACTCCGTTGGTGTGTTCCTACAACAGCTGCAAGCAGAGGACCGAGGAATTGATCGGGTTGCAATTTACTCGGCAGGTACTGTTGTTTATAAACTAATTGATTTACTTGCTTGCCAGCTATTTTCATCCAGCCTTTTGCTTTTTAAGTAAAAGCTTGTTATGGGGTGATTTCTTGCACATTCCTGAAAAAGTAGAAGGTAAAAATGCCATTCCTAGACTAAGAATATTCAGTTAGCTGTCCCTGTGTAGTCAGGTCTGCCAAGGAAACCTGACTGTAGAGTGAAGGAGGAGGAGAACATTCCTAATGCTTAGCTTAGCTATGTTAAGACTAATGTCTATGTTTTCAGTGAGTTTCCTACTGTTTAGTAGGAAAGATGCAAGCTATGCAACCTGTGTAGAGGTTCTAATCGATTTGTAAGGAATTGGGTATAAAAGGTAGTGCAAGGGAAATAATATCTTGCTTAGCTATGAAAACTCAGTAATATTTCACTTAATATCATATTTTGCTATGTTTTGTTCAATTGCTATGTGTCTGCTAGCCACCAAAGCTCTGAAACACCATGAGGATGTCTTAGGAAAGTGCAGTCAAAGCAGGTATTTCCTTGAAAGCCTGGGTGGGAGGTGTTTGCTGGGTTCATGATGTCAAAGCTGTTCAATACCAGAGATAGAAATAATAATTTCTAATGCTAGCGGGGAGAGGTGCAGGTCACTTAAGTGGATTGTATCGCAAAACGTAGTAGAATATTCAAAGTGTGTAGGATGAAGTGAACTGCTTTTTAGAAGATGACCCAAAACATCACAAATTTAGAAAAGCAGCTGCATGCATAGCTCAGCTAGTATTTGCCCTGTAAGGTCTCCCAAAGTATGTATCCATCTTAACAAGGAGAATTGTCTGGGGGGAACCGCGCAAGTCCAACAACTGGATTTGGGATGGCATTACAACTTGTTTAGCCACAGCATGTTCCGGTACTTTGTACTGTTTAATGAGTCATCTGTGTTTGCCTTACAGATGGCACGCGTGTCGCCTCCTCCACAGGCATAGACTTGCTTCTGCTGGATGACTTCAAACTGATCATCAATGATGTCACGTACCTTGTTAGACCACCAAAGAGAGGTAAACCAGCCTGGTTCTGGTAAACATCAGAAATAAATTTCACTATTCAGTTCCCTGTTTAACTGCAGTGTGCATTATTAACTTGTTCAAGAATGTAAAGTGTTATTGCTAAGGGAAGCCTTGCAGTTTCTAATCCTGCTCTTGGAGCCTGATTTAGTGATATCCAAGTCATCAGAGTAGTCAGTGATGCAGAGCAAATACTCATTCTGCTCAAAGCCAGTACCCCCCATAAGAGGGATAAATGAAGAAATTTCTTTTAATTTCTAAATTTTTTGATTTGTTTTCCAACTGCTGAAAAGTAATTTAATTGAACTCATTCTGAAGGAGTACAATACAAAATGAGAATTAGATTGAAACTTACATTATCGGATTTGGAAGAATAAATTGTTCCCTCACCTGACAGTTAACATTGTTTCCTTTTAAGTGTGGTACTTTGAATATTGCAAATAAACCCTGAAACCTTGTTAGCTAACAAACAGTGAAATAAATGAGATCGTGCTCTTACAAGGTTACATAACTAAGAATCAAATAGGAAGGGAAACCAACCTATTTTATATCAATAAGAAAATCCTTTTAAATAATGGACTTTGGACACTTCTGTAACTTTGAAGATGTGAAAACTTTCAAGAAGCTTTTGAGATGCTCCAGGGTTACTGGCGGAGGCAGGAACTTGGTATTTTCATCTACTGTCTACTCTTTCTCCTAGGCAACTTTTTAGGCCCCTGGTTCTTGCATGCCTATACTTACAACTGAGGACCTAAAGAAAAGGACCGGTGTTGGAAATGTTGGTCTGCTTCTTGCTTGGCTCACAGATAGTGGGGGATTTTTGTCTACCTTGTTGGGCTGTTGTAGTTGCAGGCAGTAATGTGAAGTTTGCAAGCAGTATTTTTCTAAAAGGAATTTTTAGCCCTGTAGACAGGCAAACAAATTAGGAAGAATGTATAACTTGACTTGCATGTCCAGTTGAGGTTAGGTGGTGGAAATGCTTTCCCCTATTTATCAGGATGTTTTCCCTAGTGTTTGGGCCTTCCTCTCCCATGCCCCTCTTCAAGCAGTAGATAATGAACAGGATCATTCATAAGGCAAAAGCTGGGAGGGAACTGTTAACCTTCCTTTTACCATTTTGAGCAGCCTGAATCAGACAACATACTAAAGGAAGTTGAGCTATCAAAAATCGAGAGGCCGACTGACTTTTGCATCTGGGGCTACCCTGGGTGGACGACTTCTAGGAAAGATCTGCTGATATACACCATCCTCCTGTAGATGTAATTAGTTTCCAAGGACCTTTTTGCAAGGAAAACAATAAAAATGTATTGTAGCATTTTATTGTTCACAATATAAAAATACCAAGTAAAAAATAAATTTGTGACTCTGGGAACTCTGTGCGGCCACTTGTCCTTAGTATGTGGGAGACTCTGGAATTTGGGAGTGCAGCATTAGTGAGATGCTGTTTCTCCCCTGTCTGTGGGTTAGACCGACCTCCACTAGAGATGTCTTTTTCCAGTCTCCTTAAAGCACCTTAACAGAAATCTCTCCATTCAGACTGGATATCTAAATCTCTGGGTATCCCGCATGCACACAAGAAGTTACTCTCTCACCCCGTTGCTCTGTCCTGAATGTGGTGTTTTCACACACCTTGAAGACATTGTAAGCCAGAGGAGTGGGGTGAGGATTTCAACACTTCTTCCAACTGTTAGCCCCTGAGAGCAGGTGATAGTATCAAGCCTAGCTGGTCTAGTCTGTAATTTTTAATACAACTAAATGAGAATGCAAACATGGTGTCTGTTTCTGCGCTGGAGAAATTGCTGTCCCAAGGTAAGGCAGTTCATACATCCCGCTTACCTAACGTTTGGGAGAGCAAAGTCTGTGTCAGTGAGTCGGTGTGGTTTTGGTTGGCTTGTTTGTACGATACACCCATTGTGTGCTGGTAGGTGAGCTCTGGGATCACCTAGGTTACGTGAAATTGCTGCCTCTGATTCATTTGCCAAAGAGATTTCTATAGTTAGCTTGTATTAAAATGAATGTGCCCATAAATAGGCACGGAGATTAGCTCTGTTGAACTTTCCAGCTATTGCTTTTTCATTTGTACAAAATCACCCTGTGTATTTTGAAATGGAAATGCCAGAACACTATAATCTTAAATACTAAGTACTTTTTCATGGTTGCTTTTTGTTTTCCTTCATAGGGGAATTAGCTGGGAGGGGGACGTGGCATGCTTTCTCTTGTGCCTTGGCACAGACAACTGAGTCACTTCTTACCCTTGAGCTGCTAGTGTTAAAACTTAAGCTGTCCACAGCTTTTTATGCATTGGTAAAATCATATTTTGAGAAGAAAACCTAAGGTACAAGCTAAAGGATGCTACAAAAATTAATTTTTAAAAAAATATTTTTCTTACTTGGCTGATGTCGAGTTCTTTTGCTTTAATTTGGAACGGGTTTTTTTTTCCATATGGAGTGTGTAATAGAATGCCACTAGTCACAATGCTTTTGCAAATTGATTTCTTTTAGGAATCCTTTTTGTGTTGAAATGCAGGGATAAAGGCAGTTTCAGTTAGTGCCCTGTTACTGTCTTTATTTAAATTTCATTGCCCTGTAGGCAGCACAGCATGGGGTTGCCCACAGAGTGGGAAACAATTCCTGGCATTGGTACTCAAAATAATTATCGTAAGACTGCATGTTCTGGGGCCATTAAACCAAGATCTTAGGTTGCTGTCATCAATAACTATGGTTGCTGATGGCCTGTAGTCTGAATTCTGGCTGTTTCTTGACAGCTGGTGTGATGAATCATACTGTAGTTTAGTTGTTCATTTGTCTTTGTTAAGTCTTGTATATAAATATGGATCAGAAGTAGTTGTTGATACCTAGCAAGCTAATAGCATGTATGTCTTTTCCTTGTTCTTATCAAATTTTAGAAATATCCGATAATAAAGCCTCGCATTCTGTTGAAGAAATTGCATTGTCTTGGAGTGCTGGAGCTCTTCCAAAGGCTTCTTTGTTGAGAAGATAGTTTCATGCGTTTCCTGTGCAGACTAATGGCAGTTTTGGAAGAGTGTATACGTAGTTCTGTGGCTAAATGCGTATAAAGCAGTCTCTTTTCTTTTTCCCAGAGCTCTTAAGCCATGAAAATGCAACAACGCTGAATGATGTCAAGACATTGGTTCAGCAGTTGTATACCGCCTTGTGCATTGAAGAGCACCAGCTGAACAAAGAGAAGGAGCTGATAGGGAGACTAGAGGAATTGAAGGAGCAACTAGCACCACTAGAAAAAGTGAGATGTTTCTCATTGTGTTTTACTTATCCTCTAAATGCAGCCTTAATTTATTTCAAGGTTTTAATTAGGTCCCTGGCATGCCTCAAATAGCTTTAAGATGACTGAGGTGGAAGATGCACCAAGTGTATGCTAAACCATGCCTGTTTCTAGTTTCTGTGGAAGTATTTTGTTTCCTTGCTTTATATTTACCACCAAGCTCACTTCCAGTTATAAAGACTGGGGTTAATGTAACAGAACATCTCTGGATAATGGCAAGATACGGATGGAGAAGCAGTCTGGATTTGTCTGCATAACCTAGACTCAAATCATATGTCTCAAGCCACTTAGCGTTTAATATAAATACAAGGGGTTATTTTTACATTCTCTCTTAATTATATGAACATAATTATTTTTGTGACTACAAGGCATGTACTTCTGTCTCCTGCAGGTAAGGATGGAGCTCAGCAGGAAAGCAGAGAAGAGGACAACCTTGGTGTTGTGGGGAGGCCTGGCCTACATGGCCACTCAGTTTGGGATTCTGGCCCGCCTAACCTGGTGGGAATATTCTTGGGACATTATGGAACCAGTCACCTATTTCATCACCTATGGTAGTGCCATGGCAATGTATGCTTATTTCGTAATGACTCGCCAGGTAGGACCTGTTGTGCTGACGTTGACACTTCAATAGAAGAACTGCTTTGAGCTCTACTCCCTAGACAAATAGCAAAATTGTACCTGTTGGATGTTATTTTGCCCCTTCCTCATCCTGTCAAGATCCTAGGTGCCACTTGATTTAATTGTTGCTGTCCAGGATAGTGGTGTATGGTTGTGGAGTTTTCTGGTGGTGGTCATTGCTGATTTCCTGGTCGTCTAACCATAAATGCTTGTGTATGTTCTGTGATCAACTGCTTTAGCTTTACAGGTTCATCTGCTGGCAGGTAATGGTTTCTGCGCACACGCGGCCTCACGCACGTTGACTTGCGCCAGAGGTCTCCAAGTGCTGTTATTTATCAGCCCAACTAAACTAGGGATACATGAGGTACCTACTGAGTTTCAGGGAAGCACACCTCTCTGACATGAGGTGCTGGCCTTTTTAGAGAGATGAGAAAGGTGCAGGGATCATATTGGGAATGCTTTTGTTTCAGTTATTTTGTGATCTGGACTCTCATCCAGATGAAGCAGATCTATTTGAATGCTTGCCCCTTGGTGCACCAGAAGGACGGGATGTCATCCAGAGAGACCTGGACAGGCTGGAGAGGTGGGCCTGTGTGAACCTCATGAGGTTCAACAAGGCCAAGTGCAAGGTCCTGCACCTGGGTCGGGGTAACCCCCAGTATCAATACAGGCTGGGGGAAGAAAGGATGGAGAGCAGCCCTGCCGAGAGGGACTTGGGGGTGCTGGGGGATGAAAA
>JAKFQP010000720.1:64409-89167 GCA_023375905.1 Nycticorax nycticorax | reverse complement strand
AACCCTCTGCTGGGGTGGAGCAGAGCAGCATATTGCACTTCACTGCCAGGGGAGCACCCAGACAAAGAGAGGCCATTGAGAACTTTCTATAACGTACGGTCCCTACAAAGCGAACAAATACCCAACTCCTTGTCTCATGCAAACTCAATATGAAAATAATGTAGCTCATTTTTTCTACCGGGGTTTGAAGCTAGCACATCAACCTTGACGCTATTCCTTATGCCAGCCTGCTGCAGAAACGCAGGGTGCAAAGGAAACGGGGAAATGTCTACGCTTGCTTGTTTGTACAATTACTGGAGGCTTAGCTGTACTCTTTGCTGATGGAGGGCTTTCTGCCTGCAGGTGATTTTCAGGAGGAGAACTATGCCTGTAAGCAGGGAGGGACCAGTAGATGTATATATGTGCATATATGTTAAAAACAAAGTTTTAAATCTGTTTTCTATAATAAGAGCTGCAGCTAGCAGGACAAGAGGGAAGATCCCTTTCTGCTTATTCATGTTGTCCTTGGTGTCTCTCTCTGCTAGTCGTGGCCCTTGGTTTGCTTTAGTGGAGAACAGATTTCAGTGTGCTGCATCTCATCTACAGCCAGAGCACGTGGTTACGACCTGCAACTCAACCTAGTTTGGTTTGAACTAGTAAGGCATAGGTCCTTAATTACTCAGTTTTGTATGGAAGTTAATTCAGTACTGTTGGGTTTCTTGATTGTTGGTTTGGGTTTGGTTTTTTGGTGTTTGGTTTTGGTTTTTTTTTAAGACAGAGATCATAAGACTACTGCAGAAAAATGTCTTTATTTGCCTTGTTTGATAGGCTCGCTGCAATAGGCAGGTTACGTGATCGGGAGTGGAATGGGTCTTTGTGTAGCGTAGGAACAGCTTATTTCCCTGTGGGACAGCAGTCCTTCACTTTGACTGATGTTCCCATTGTAGCTCTGCTCCAAGCACTCATCTGCAATCTCTGCTCGGAAGGATCAGTTCTCCTCCTTTGGCCACTATTTCCTGCAGTTAAGGCTCTCTAGTTGGCGTTTTCTGCCAGTGGGGAGACATGAAGTTGTATGATTTGTGGAAGGAGCAGAGATAACAGCAAGCACCCATCTGTTCTTCTTTTCCATCCCTTCGGGATGTCCGGGTGTCCCCTGGTTAGAATTCTTCTCCAGATAAGATAGTGGAGGTGTCACTGTGGGGCAGTCAGGCCAGAAAACAATAGCGGGTTGAGTCCAAAAAAAAAAGATTGATCAGTGAGTACATCTCTGTTGTCAATAAGGGGCAGAGCTGCTCTGTGGAGGTCAAGGCTGGAGCCGTACCCCACATCCCTTCAGCTTCTTCCTCTGATAAACTTCCAGGGGAGCTACCACACTTGCTCTTCAGAAAGCTTGGGGTCAGAAGCTCCATCGAGAAGAAGGCTGCAAGAGCCACAGCGTGCGCAAGGGCTTTCAAGCCTCTGTTACTTGAGTGGTAACTGCTCCTTGGCTGAGTGGGATGTTCCAGTACTTGTTTTTCTGTATCTGCTTCGTCATCCAGTTGCAGCCAGTGTCTTTGATGGGTGAGTAAAGAGGCATTGCCTTCAAGCTTATTTCTGTTTGCCTTCTCCAAGGTTCGTACTGAGCCCTGGTATTCTTAGGTGAAAGACTGGAAGACGTAAGAAATATCCTTTTTCTTTGAAGTTGGTGTAAAATTCTTTTCAATTGGAAAGATCTTTCTGTCACAGAGCCTGAAGGCTCCCATACTGGGAGAATCTCTGCTGCCAAGACACTGTGGGATTTTCCTCTCCCTTTGGAGGAGAGGCTCTACAAGTAGATATTATGCTACCTTTTCACCCGCTTCTCTGACAAATTTTAACTGAATTTAGTGTCATAATGCAGTGCTGCTCATTTCATTGCTTAGCTGTGCCAGAGCGGAGACCTCTGGTTACACAATACTCGCCAGATTAATCATTCTGCAGAATGGTGGGCTTATGAATGCTTGCTAGAGCCTGATTTGTCATCCAATATATATGCTAGCATGTCAGCTAGAGAACTAATGATATCATCAAGATTACAAATTGAAAAGCTTTACTTCATAGCTAATGTTTGTCAGGCTGAATTGCTCAGGCTATGCAAGGAAGTGTTGGGGAGGAAAAAAATTGAGCCAAGAAAAATGAAAAAGAGAGGGAGCGGGAGATAGTTATACGTCTTGTGTGAAACCCCCATGCTTTGGTTCTTTGGGGAGAAGAAACGAGAGGTTGATTGGTTGCTTCTGTATTTTTGTGGAGTTTTTTCTTAAAAACTCAAATTAGTTTTCAGTAAACTGTGCTGCCAAAGACTGCTTGGTGTCTGCAGGGAGGTTGGCTTGGGGCAGCCCTGGCAGTCCGAGGGTGACATGAGGGTCTGCGGTGATCGAAAAAGCACTGCCTGCTTTTTCTGCTGGTCTGCCTCCCCTCCGCTCCCGCCTGAAGCTCTTGGAGCAATGAAAGATGGGAGGGTGTGCTACCCTATTCCCCTGGCATGCCTTCTTCCAGCTCCCTCTGAGCCGCTGCCTGTTCATCTCAGTAAATTTTGTCTTTAAATTATCTCCTGTCTGTTTCGGAGACAATGTGATCTCCCTGGATGAATGTGTTCAGAGTCGGTCTACAAAGGATATTTCATAAAGTTAATTATACTAGATGAAAGCTAATGAGAGTGTGTGTATTTTTGGTGCTGCCCAGCTGGGAAGCTGACGGGGCATTCCTCGCTTCACCTCACTGGGCTTTTAACAACACAAAAACCTTTTCATCTTAGTCAGTGACTCACCCGAAGGCCATACCAAATCATGTTGTGGAAACCAAGTGAGTTATACCGAGGGAAGCCTGGAGGAAGCTCTTTTCAGCTGTGTGCAAAGGCAGGACCCACGTTTTCCCGTCGTAAGAAGTCAAGCAAGCTTTCGGAGGATGAGATTTAACAGTGCTGCTGCTGACTGTGGGTTCAGGGGAGGCAAGGAGAGGCAGGTGAAATCGAGAGCTCACAAGGGATTGCCTGGTGAATCTCATCAGAGATTCCTGCTGCGGTTCCCCCTCCGCTGCTCAGGGCTAGGGGCTGCTTGCAGAGGGAGTGAATCTGCTCCTCTGCGTATCTAGTGAATTATGGCACTAGAGATTCCCTTCGTAACCCAGACTTGTGCTCCCTGTGCCAGCGTGCAGCTCTGCAGCGCTATCCCGACTACAGCAGCTGCCCTTGCCTTTTATGCTGGATTTGAGGCCAACCAAAACGTGGAGGATGGTGTAAGGATGTTTGTCAAGAGACATACTATATTTGTGAGAAAGTACAAGACAGCATATCAGCAAGACGGGTATTTACAGAGGATCCAGCTAAATAAGGGCGACTTGAAGTCCATTTTCTGAAGCGTTTGTAGTGCCTACTTTAAAGTCAGTGAAGCGAATCAAAATAACGAACCAAGAAGGTTCGTTTGTGTCTGGAGCGTTCTAATAGAAACAATATATCTCCCCCCACCCAAATTGCATCATCCTATTGTTTAAACAAAACAGAGAGTGCAATTTAGAACTTAAAAAGAAACGTGGTGTGGAAAGTAGAGGGTATTCCAGTCTGAGATGTGTTTAATCAGAATGATTGGTTTTATTAGCCTAATTCTAGCAAATGGTAATCAATTTTCCTTACTCAAGACAGCATTAGCATTCATTTTGCTTGATAGGGAATAGGTAGTCATGGGTAAGTGGTGCTTAATCAGGTATTAAATGTAAGAGAAAATGAAACCTCTGGACTTTTAGTGAGGAAGCTGCCAAATCAGGGTTAATTAGGAGAAGACTGAAAATGTAATGAACGCTTTGATTCTTTTTTTTTTTTCCTCCCTATGGTACTCTTATGTTTTAATTGTTTGCAGAAGGTTCATGAAGGCCTCTGAAAAGGGACGTGCTCCTTGAGCACTGCACGAACAGACATGCACGTACCAGGAGCTCCATGTGTTTGTATCTTGCCCTCACAAACACTCACTTCACTCACAAACATCTGAGCTCCTGTGGAGATCAGGAGGGTTTTGTGGCCTTGCAAGGAATGCATAAAGAGTTGAACATTTTGCTTCCCAGAAGCTCCTGGTTGAGACCTTCATGCTCTCTAGATTTTAAGTTAATAAATAAAAATATTTGGAGAAGTTGTTTCAGATGCAGGGAAGCAGCAACATCACACATAGCTACTGTCAATCATAGGTTAGCATTTGGCGGGGAGGGAAGTGGGGACAGAGTCTCTGAAGGAGACCAGGGCACATCTAAGTCAATCTTTAGATACAAGGGGCTGCCACCTTTCTCTTGCCTCGCTGCAGAATTTTACAGAGTGCGTGGGTTTGAGTTACAGCTCTTTCAACTCACCTTGGCGTTAATGTACTGTAGGGGAGCGAGTGGAGAACAAAACCCCAGGTAACTGGAGCAGGGTAAGAGACCCTACCTCACCTCTCCAAGCATATGCTCCTGGTTAGAGACAGCCTATAGATCTAGAGACAGGCTATAGATCAACTGCATTGTGACCTGGGGTGGCAGTTCTTATGTTTAGCTATTTAAAATTTTACCCTGAAGTGAGTAGGAGCTGATAAATTAGGCTTAGAGATCCCTTACAATTATATAGGGGTCTAATAATTGAAATGGGATATTTTCTTCCTGTGCCCCTTAAATGTAGCATTCCTGTTTGCATATTTTGCAGTTCACGTTTTAACTGATGCTTTGCAAGGTGATCTCTGGCTTGTGGTTATGGCAACTCAACTGTGAGGGCTGACGTGGGCTATGGATGGATTTTGAGAGAGGCTGCATAACCTCTTTGAAGTCTGGTCCTCTTCTCTAAGGCACATGGGAAAGTTACAGTGACTTCAGGGAGGGACTTGCAGGTGCTCAGTTAGCACTTGACCAAAGGGTGGATGTCCTAGGCTTGATCCAGTGCTCCCAGAACATATTTCCTATGGCAAGACCACTCCCTGGACCACAGGTTTATTTATATTTTATTTTTTTCCCCCCGTCATACTCTGGCTGAACAACAAGTCAGACTGTTGTATAATGTTGTAAGAGCTCTGTTAATTTACTTTATCTTCCAAGACATTTAAGCTGAGCTGTCAGAATTTTCCAAGGCAGTTAGTTAGCTGGTATCACTGTTCCTCCCTGGGGATCTCTATCTATCACAATGATTCTGTTAAGTCAAAAATAGAAAAAGTTATTTGGCATTCCTTGCAATTATCAGTCAAGAACTTGATTTGATATCTACCAGACGTTCTCTCTTGTCTCTTGCCGTGTGTCTCAGCCCTGGACCCCTGCTCTGCCTACATCAGCCTGAATGAGCCCTGGAGGAACACGGATCATCAGATAAACGGTTCCCACGGCCAGCCGACGTGCGACAGTCAGATCAACGGGGAGTGGTACCGCTTCACTGGCATGGCTGGCGATGCTATGCCTACCTTCTGCATCCCGGAGAACCACTGCGGCACCCATGCGCCCATTTGGCTGAACGGCAGCCACCCGCGAGAGTCGGATGGCATCGTCCCGCGCCAAGCCTGTGCCAGCTTCAATGGGAACTGCTGCCTTTGGAATACCACGATTGATGTCAAGGCGTGTCCGGGCGGGTACTATGTGTATCACTTAACCAAGCCTAGCGTTTGTTTCCATGCATACTGTGGACGTAAGTAACTGCTGAGATCACCTTTCTGAATCCCTTTCATCCCCGTGACGTGGGAGAGGTAGCGAGCATCCATGTACCTGGGAGGGGTGGTGACTGGTTTCTGGCTTTCTCACCCAGAAGTGTGTCGGGTGATGCAGTGCAGATGGTGGCCTGTCTATAAGAGATCGATTAGACTGTTTCATCTCTGTGAATTCTAGCCTCTGTTCAGCTAGCGGAAATCTTCCGTAGCTGACCTGGCTGCGGTGATTTAATGCTCTCTTGGGCCCTGTGGTTTGTCTTGGCATGCTACAGAAGCCAAAATTTGCATCTTTGACTTACAGTAATTAAACCAGATTGTTTCTCTTCAACTTTCCTAATGTGGGCTAGGTCTGTAACTGATGGGCTAGACGTAGGGCGTGAAGCTGAGGGTACAAATGCCGTATTTTAGGTGCACGCTCAGTGGTTTGTGCTAACAACATTCTTGTCGTGCCGTAGATTTTTATGACATCTGTGATGTGGTGGATTGCCAGGGCTCCTGCCTGGACACCAGTGACTGCACGTGTTCTCTGGGGACAACGCTAGGACCTGATGGACAGACATGCCTCGGTAAGGGTGGAAATAACCTGTGTCAGTTACCGATGCTTTCTTTCCCCTTTGTTTTGTAGCTCTCATCTCACTCCATTGTCTCACAAAGCAGTATAAAACAGGAAAAGTATTCTGAGAGGAGTTTTTCCCCCATGCTGCCTAGAACGGGTCTTTGATTCTGCACATGGTTCCACAGGGTGAGATATGACATCCCACAATTGAGTGCATTCTGGTGCCGCTGGAGCTAGGCGTGTACAGAAGCTAGCCTTGCTTTCCGCACGGTCCAGCCGCTGAAGGCAGCAGCTTCACTGTCAGTAGCAGAGTCTCTTTGCAAGATCACGGTACAGCCTCGTTGGTATTCAGGAACGGCTCCGCAGCCTGTCATTAGAGATTTCCTCTCACCCGCTCTGTTGAATGCCTCTTTCCTCCAAGAAAAGTTTTGCTGGCTGGCGTAGGGCTACACGCTAAGCTTCCCATACTTACTGCCACGG
This sequence comes from Nycticorax nycticorax, assembly GCA_023375905.1. Classification (NCBI taxonomy): domain Eukaryota; kingdom Metazoa; phylum Chordata; class Aves; order Pelecaniformes; family Ardeidae; genus Nycticorax; species Nycticorax nycticorax. The sequence continues at coordinate 82,492 of JAKFQP010000720.1, read as the reverse complement.
TGGGGCATTGTCCAGGGCCTGGGGTTTGAGGGGAGCAGGTCACAGCCCAGCCTGAGTGGTTCTAGGCAGCATGGCAAGGCGGTAGTCAGGGGGCTGGCACTTGGTGACTGCGCTGGCAGGGACTAATACAGCCGGGAGGGAGGTGGAGGGCTGTGAGAGCAGAGCTGGGAGCGTGGGCTTCAGGGATTTGTGAGGGAATGCCCATGAACCCCTGAGGCGAGAACAGCGGTGGTTGTGTGTGGTGTTGGGAGGAGAGCACCTGGGCTGCGAGGTCTTGGGGAGAAAATGGTCTGCGGGGCAATGCAAGGGACTGGGAAAGAGTGGCTGTTGGGGAGCTGCAGAGCTACACCAATGGATAGGAAGAGGTGGCGTGGAGGGAGGAAGGGGTGCTGGTGTTTGGGGGAAGTGGAATCTCATCTTTGTCTTTGAGGCTTGATTTGATGGAGAAGTTGAGAGCTGAGTTGGCTGAGCAGGCTGCGTGGCAGATGAGTTTCTTCAATATGGACTATAGCTGACCAAGGTGGTGTGGGTGGTTTCTTTCTTCGCGCTCCTCATGTCTGTGGGCATCAGGGTAGGGGCCACGATTGTTACAACCTGTGGAGAGGGCAGCCTAGCCCTGCTGCAGATTTACCCTTCTGATGTTGATTTTATACTTGCTCACACCGATTCTACAGAATGGTTTTGCTAAAGCTGCTCCGCATCTCTGCAGCTGAGTGACTGACTTAGTGCTCTCAGCTAATTAAAAGCATCTATTGGCTGCTTCTCTGCAAGACTTCTGGGCACAGAAGTGCCCTTGACAAGCACCAGCACTCAATAAATGTGCAGCAGGCTCGCTGGAAAGGATTTCCTGCAGCAGGGAGGCGTGCTGGAGTCCTGAGCATGACTGCCTGTGCCGGAGCTGCCTTCATCCTCCCCCCAGCCAGGCTGGGCAGGAATTGTGCACTGCTGCTTCTCTTCGTGATAAGCAGATGGCACAACCCCTCAGCTGTAATAATCATGCTGGTTTACCTGCCTGCAGCCTCTCTTGTACAGCTCACTCATCTTTCTAACGACTTGCTGTTGTGCTGAGTAATTGCATGATCACGTATGTGAGAGCAACCGTGCCAGCCTTCCAGAGAAACCAAACAAATCTGGATTAGCCTTTCCTATATGGAGAATATTCTTCCTTTCCCAGCTCATCGTAAGAGGGGGGCTGAAGATGCTGTGGTAATGCTAAGCAGCATTGCCTGCAAACCTCCCTCTGCTAGGCTGACCTCAGTACACTCTATGATTTGAATCCCAGAGTAGAACTGCTGATCCTAAGTTATATTTTCGTTTGCAGACTTACTTAGGGGTTAGATTAGGCCTGTTTTCTGTCAGCTTTCTATCATGGACCCACCAACTCAGTGCATTGCCTTTGACCTCTTGAATACCGGGATCCGTGTTGGACTAAGTCATGATTAAAATCAGTTCAGCGCTCTCCCAACCCACTCAAGAAAACCAGTCTGTGTCCCAGAAGTGCTGGTTGTCACTGGTGCAGAAGAGCAGAGACAGATCTGCTGTGTGTTGTAGAACTTGGAGGCCTGGCAAGGTGAATTGCTGGGTACAGCTCTTCACCAAGCCTCCAGGACCTTCTAACAGCATCTCCATGCCTTTGCCATTAGCCCTTTCCCTCTTCACCCTCTGTTTTTAAGCAGCTTTAGTTTTATTGTTAGAAGGGAAAGCGTGGAGCCTGCTGCGTGTGTGAAAAGGGAAATGTCTGTGTCTGTCTCCTGGATGTGCTTCCTGCCTCCCGAAGCAGGCTACCAGCCATTTCTTTGGCTAAAAATACTCAATTCACGTCGCTCGTAGGAGACACCACCACCAGCTGCAAGCTGCGGGTACTGCGTATGTGTGGGACCGCTTACACCTAAGAGAGCTCATCTCTGACCTGTCTCTTAAAATGGTATTTTTCTTTTTTTTTTTTTTTTTTTGTTTTAGGCTTCTGACATCTAGTAAGTGGTAACTTCTCAGCTGTTTTGGTAAAACCCCATGTGAACCTTGATTGATAACCTCAGCATTCTGGCCTGCCTAAGAGAAATCATTAGTTTTGTGGCTCAGCAATAGCAGGGACTGTTCCCTCCTCTCTATTTGATTCACGTTTTGTGCACAGAGATTAAATCAGGTTGAAGAATGAGAATCTCGGCGGCGAACAAAGTCCCTTTCCAAAAAAAAAAAAAAAAAAGGCAGACAGACATAGAGGAACTTTAGCCTTTAAAACGGAGAAAATTAGGAGTTTTCAGAGCTTTGCCAAGAGATTCAAAAGCATATGTTGTGCTTTTTCCTCAATAAAGACCCTTAGCACCTTGGAGGGCTCTAATCTAGAGCTGAATGCAGCCAGCTTGGAAACCTGACGCGGGCACTATTTGTGTGGGTGAATTGCTTTAGCTTCTAAAAACTCAGTCCAGGCCTATTACAAAGTTATTCTGCAACCTTTATCCAGAGTCTGCTCCGGAAAGTGTGGGATGCCAGCTCAGGCACTCCTCTTTCTTCTGAGCTGGACAGGTAGGAGCCATGGCTCTGGGGGGGGCTGCGGAGGAGCAGAGCGGGAAGGGCCCTCATGGGACAACGAGGAGCCAAGTCCTCAGGGGGAGTAGCTCAGAACCGAGCTCTTCATCTCATCTTTGGTGCGGAGTGTCTGAGCAGCTAATGGTTGGGGTGGCCTGTGTGGCACCAGTGCCTGCTTCGGTCTCGCCATGGCCAGCTGACATTTCTGCTCTGCAGGAATTGCCGGGAGAGGGAGCGGCCAGAGCTGGGGCAAGAAGCCGAAATGATGACATTTCTCATAACGTGACTTTTCTTGGGAAAGTTTCATGGGATTCATTAAAATGTTTTGGTTTGATTTCAGCTTTGTTTATATACATACAGTTGTTTTTCATTCTTGTGTCTTTATTTTGAAATAAGAGTTGAATCATTTACAACTGCTGTAGGATAGTTGGCCAAGCGTAGCAGTAGCAGGTGTGATATAAAAATAGATAGGGTTTATTTTTGACTGATTCTGGTATTCACCTAGTTTTACCATGCAGTGAAGTCACATTAACTTCATTTTAATGTTTAATTTAATTCATTTTAATGTCTTTGGAGTTTAGGATAGTTTAGGATGAGAAGATGAATGAAAACATGAACTTCCTCAGTGCATGCAACCGGTTTGGAAGTTTCCCAGTGGGACCCTGTCCATCTTCACTCTGAAATGTGTGCATGCTGTCTTTCCCCTCAGGTCTGCTTTGCTCCCGAGTTAGACACAGCATGGCAAAACACTCTGCCGCCATCAGTAGCTACTGGTCTTCAGTATTTAGTGGGATTACTCGTCTCTGTTGCCCTGATCCAGGTCACAAGGAGGCGAAAGCCAGTCCGTGGCCTGACCAGCGCTCCCACCTAGCAGCCCCTTTTTGCCAGCCCTGTGTTTACTGGGAGGCATGTTCTGACCATGTGGGTTTTTTTGCAGATGAAAACGAATGTGAGCAGAACAACGGAGGCTGCAGCGAGTTTTGTGTTAACCTGAAGAACTCCTACCGCTGTGAGTGCGGGATCGGGCGCACGCTGGGAAGTGACGGGAAAACCTGTGAAGGTGAGGTTTCAGCTATCACAGCCTGCTGGAAAGGATATAAATCATCCCCCTTCCCTTGCAGCGCTAGTTCTCTCTTGGCTCCTTGTAGCTGGGATTAAATGTCACTCCTATCACTTCTGTGCTTGCCAGTGGGGTTGTTACTGAAATATCCTTCTAATCAAGCAGAGAGGAGGCTCCTTGTTCTCCCTGACATGTTCATTTCTGTTAGGATTTGCTTGTATTTATCTCCGTGGGGGGAGAGGCAGCAGTCAATCTGGAAGATTGGTTGTCCAGACAGAACTAGTTATTGCAGGAGATGCTGGGATTTGCCTCTGGAGATTTGTACCATAGCTGTGCCAGGGGCAGATTGAGCACATCTAGCGTTAGGTATGGGGCAATGTCATGACATTAGACTAGAGTATGAGCATTGCTTAGCCTCCCAGGGTGGAGATTGAGGAGAGGGGCTGCTGGTCTGTAAACAGAAGCTAGATTTGAGATTTGGGCTGCATTTTGGCTGTTTGCTTTTTGTAAGGAGTTAGTTGTGGGCTCTGCTGTGCGCAGCTCCTACAGTTGCTTCCCAGCGGTGGCACAGCCAGGTTGAAAACCCTTGATGAGTTTAGACTGGTAGCTTAGCAGGGGCTTAAATATGAAATCACAGGTTTGATCTGTTGTCACTAACAATATACAAACATCTTTGAGCAGAAATAATGAAAACCCAGCAAAAATTGACTTGTGCCTGATGTTTTCTGTGGTCAGATGTGAAGAGTACCGTGGCCCCTCGCAGGCAAAGCTGCTGTGTTTTATGTTCACAGATACTGCGGGGCCTCAGACAAGACTAATAGCTACAGACGCGCCTTGCTTTTGAGCTACGTGATTGCCAGAACTGAATACATCCGCAGCCTGTGTGCAACCTTACCTTAGCTGCTATGTGGTAGACATCCGTGGTACAGGGAGAGAGGGATTGCTATTGTATTTTTGGGCTGGACTCCACCATTCTTTATGGTTCGCTGACAGATTGGCTCCAAGCTGCAGATTTTGTCCCTGTTTTCCCCCTCTGTGATACCAAAGCACATTTCATCTCACTTGTGTGAAAATCTCCTCTCTGAGCTCTGTTAATAAAACATCCCTCATCCAGACAGTGACACTTCCCTGGGGAAAGCTGCTGTGCAGAGTGCTCCTCAAGTACTTGTTAAGTTGTGTGGGGCCAAAAGCGATCCATGGGCTTTGTCCCTTCCATACCCAGCACCGAGCTGGTGTCACTTAAACCGGCTCTGCTACGTGGCGGTTTTTATTCCTGAGCACTGCACTCTTCTGACAGGGCTGGAATAGAATCATAGAATTGTTGAGGTTGGAAAAGCTCTTTAAGATCATCGAGCCCAACCGTTCCCCTAACCCTGCCATCCCACCACCAAACCCTGTCCCTGAGCACCTCGGCTGCCTGGCTGTTAAATCCCCCCAGGGCCCCTTCCAGCGCCTGACAGCCCTTTCAGTGAAAAATTTTTTCCTAATGTCCAACCTAAACCTGCCCTGGGACAACTTGAGGCCGTTTCCCCTTGTCCCATTGCCTGTTACCTGGGAGAAGAGAATAGTCTGTGCTTGGAAACTAGTTTGTTTCTGCTGTTCCTGAAGCTGGATTTTAGGGCCTTTGATATATCATTTAATTTCCCCTCCTGTAAGAAGGATGGTGCTTTTCATGAGTTTAACACTGCTGCTGGGGATTTTACAGTCTTGTTAGTGTGTTTTATTTCTAAAGATGTGCCCCCGGCTTTGTGAGCCATTAGAGTATGTGATTTACTTGTGAGCCACCTTGTAGCTGTTGCTAAAAAGAACAAATGTAAGAGATTTAGCTTGTTTACATGAGCTGGTGAGGCTGAGCAGGGTTAAGACCATCTCAAAATTTCCCTTACAGTGCTTTACCCATTACTTTGACTCACATGGAGCATTCAGGCTGTTGTTTTCCATGCAATGAATAGGGTTGAGTATGGGATTTCCATTCTTTTCTTTACATTCCAGTGAAAACCACAGAGTTATTTCTGATGGCCAGCTTAGGGAGAAATTTTTTTTATTTATGATTTGTTTATATTATATGTATTATTATTTTACTGAGAACATCTAGCAGCATTCATCCGAAAGGGTTAAAAAAATTAAACAGCGACGGTTGGTTTTGGTTTTCTTTAAACAATCATGATACTCTGTTATTTTCTTTATAATAGAAAGCCAACAACAACTGGAAATGGCCTTACTTGCCTTGGATTTTCAGATCTTCAGTTTGTATTTGAATGACCTTTTTCTGGCTCTTTTCTGTGGCTGTAGTGGCTAGGAATACGTTTTACATGAAAACTCAGATCCTCAGAGAATTGCCTCACCTGAACAGAAGAGATGTAAGAATAGACATGACAGATTCCTCAATTGGCTGTGTTGCCCTCTCTCCTCTGCACTTTAGAATGGGGGAAAAGTAGGAGAGGAATTGCCCTTACACTGTGAGCTTGTGTCGTTCTGTCCCTGTGATAACTCATCTCAGGGTAGCCAACCTCTAAGCCTAAAACTTGCAAACTAACAAAATTCCTGCTAAACAAACTCCTATGAGCAGAGTTTCATCCTCAGCCTTCAAAGAAGGGGATGCAGGAATCCAGTATGGCCACCTCTCCTACAGCTGGGAAACCCACAGGCAAGGAGTGCATCATCTTCTCTTTGGTGTTCCCTGGTGGGAATAGGAGCTGGCTACCTGTGAGTCTGTCCTCCCCGAGACACCTCCTTTGCACATCTCAGGGCTTTAATTCTGGTGATGACTAAGGGAGTGAGTACGCTTCCACACGGTAGATGTTTTAAGAGGATTTTCCTCCCACCTTTTTGAAGTAAGATCAACATAAAAATTTAGCGTAAAGATGATGTCTCAGAAGTTAGAGAGGGCCAAGCTGAAGATTGCCTATTCGGCCTTCTTATGTATGCCAGTTCTAGTACATGATTTAATTCCGTAAGCTTTTTTCACGGAATTCCTTGTTAACGTCATGGTGAAATGACAAACACAGGAGATTGTACAATTAAAAATAGGTTTCCTCTGCATTTTCTTGGAAGCAAGCTCTCACTGTGCTGTTGCCTTTGAGCTCTGTGTTGGGTCTACTGTTCATTAGTCAGCCAGGAGTATATGCTGGGGCCTGCGTGGCTGCCACATGGCTGCCTGAGGAGCAGGGCGTGCTGATTTTCCTTTCCTTTGCAGAAATCGAAGGCTGTCACAATAACAATGGAGGCTGCAGCCATACGTGTATTGAAGTGGAAGACACATACCAATGCGAATGTCCGAGAGGACTTGTTCTGTCAGAAGACAACCACACTTGCCAAGGTAGGTCAACAAAATCCCTGACAGCCCCTGCCTCCAGAAGTCAAAAGTATGTCTGGAGGAACTTTTCTTCTTGTTTTTGTTGTGTTCTCTCAGTCTGTCCTTTCCAGTTTGGTTAATGGAGCTTTGCCATTAGTGACAGATCATAGGACACTGAGAGCCAGGAGACAGCGCTCTTTTTACCAGGCAGGAGAACAGGGACACAGGACCCAGCAGGGTGCATCTTGTATCACAAGGCAGTTTTGGCAGTGTTCACTTGCAGTTAAGATTGCTTAACATCTCCCGTTATATTGCTCTGCTTCAGCTGTGTGTGCCTTTGACAAATTTATGCTGTTAGAACTGAAATTTTCCGTGCTTCAAACTGGGCTTTTAAAATTTCAGCTAAATTGGTTCAATCCCTTCCAAGAATGGGGTGAAAGAGAAAGGCCTTTTCTTGCCCCAAATATCTCAGCAGCCATTCCAGTAAGCATTCCTATGTCTTGAAGCAGGGCAGTCATTCTGATACTAGGTGTTTCTGCTGTCCCTTGGAAAAGTGCCCAAGATAGCATCTGAAAATTGACTGCTGCTTCTGCTGCACAGAGGCAAGGGCAATGTTATCCTTGGAAGACCTTCCATCGGAACTCCACTCCATTCCTGTGTGCAGAGAGTCCTTCTTGCCGACTCACTTGCACCTGTATCATGCACACAGAATAAAAATATTCCCTGGCTTGGGTTGCAAGATATGAGGCAGATTCCCTCTGCAAATACGTCCAGGCTCCCAGGGATCACTTTAGCTCTGTAGCAGTGAGTGCAGGGAGCAGAGGATCAGGGAGAAGTTCCTGAGGGCTTTGAGAGTTAAGCAGAGCATCTGTAGCTTGTCATGCAATGACTTCCTACAGTCCAGGTCTTGCACCCAAGAATCTTCTGGGTCTCATCATCCCACAGCCAGCTGAGCCCCTGCGGTGCTGAAAGCATCATGCAGCCTGTGTCTTACAGAGAAGTTGTCTACTATGATCTGCTGCTGAAGGGACATGCAGTCAAAACTGCGTCTTGAGGAGAGCTGCGTGGGCATGTGAAAGGCAGAAGCAGTCCTCTCTGGTGAGCCTCATCTGACTTGCCTGGCTGCTTCTCAGACCTGTCAGGCTCAGCTCAGCTTGAGAAAGCACGGTACTGCGCTGGTAGAGACAGACCTTGTAGCTCTCTGCTTGTGTTGTGCCTTGGTGGGCCCACGAAGAACCTGTGTGGTTGCTTTCAGACATTTCCGTGGGAATTTGCTAATGGGCTGAACTTGGGCCATAGCCAGAGCAGGAGCCTAAAATGCAATAAAAGCAGGTCTGTCCTGTGCTTATTGCTTGGGCTTTAGGTAATACCAATGAGCTGGTGTTACCCGGTGTGCTCAGAATCTCCCATAGGCTGATGTGCTACAAAGTGCCCAGACATCAGTTAGAGGAACAGATTCAAACTTTGTGGTGGCCAACAGGGCAGGTATATCTCAGGGAGGAAATTGGAATGGTTCTACTTGACAAAATTTCTGCTTTTTAAGCTTTTTAGAAATGCCAGGCACTGTTTTCAGGGATGAGCACTGCACACTTGGGATTCAGTGGTGCTTACTGCTCCAGCAGAGCCACGTGGGGAGGAGGAGATGGGGATTTCCAAGAGCTGTGATTATACTTACTGGTTGAAGGTCTGATTGATGGATGAAGGCCAGAAAAGAGCAATGTTCTTCACTCCTGGCTCCCTGAGGCAACCCCAGCAGGGTTAGAAGGCCGTGCGTTTCCCAGCCAGTGTTTCTCCTTCTTCTGAGGCTGCTAATGAGAGCAGCAGCACTGCTGGGTGCCAAGCCGGGGCTTGGGATACGGCATCTCATAAAGCAAGATAGCTGCTGCTTTTGCATTTCATGAATTTATGGCCCCAAGCAGTGGTCGGCAATTTTGAGCAGATATGACAGAATATATTTGGAACTGTACCACACAATTTTTTATGGCATCTAATCAGGTTTATAGTGGTACAATTAACGGTGCAGGGCAGGCACTGTTGCCTGAAGCAATTGGATCTGCAGCCTATCAACCCTCCCCTGCACCATCTCTGCATTCAGAACAAACATTAATAATCTTCCACAGAAATCACAGCCTTGGCTACAGTTTTCCCAGAAAGATACCAGGCAATGAAACGCTTGGAATTTTGCAGACCATCGTAGTATCCCACCTCTTTCTGCAGTGTGGTGGTGAAATGCTTTTCCCCCCTCTCCTGTGCCTCACATCTTGTGTGCAGCTAAGCAGGGTACCATGGTGTAGTCTATTTGTGTTTGTAGCAGGGGTTCAGGGCCCCCCAGCACCACAGAGCCAGTTCTACTGAGCAGTCTGTGCGAAAAGATAACCCCTGCTCCAAGCAGCTGTACTTTGAAAGGCCAAGGAAGGAGCCACAGGCTGGACAAGGAACATGGTGCCAACAATAGCAGACAGCAAAATGAGCGTTGGACTTGGCACCAAAGCTTCCTACCAGGGTCAGGGTACTCACAGACATTGGTGCAAAGCAGTTTAAAGTGGTAACAAGGAGGCTTTCCCAGTACTTAGAGGTTGCTCTGTGGTGTACAAGGGTGAAGAACCAAAATGTTTGACTGGCAAAGGCTGGGTGAGGCTCTCGGGAGCCTCGCTGGCAGGGGTGAGCCCAGGGCAGGGATGCAAGAGGTGGGTGCTGAGAGCAAGTCAGGAGGGTGCAGCTCTCTGAACGGATGCAAGGAGTTGTGACTAAAAAAGGATTCCTTGGCACCCAGGATAACTCATTTCTGCTGGATATCTCGGTCCTGGCCGTGGGGAATCATCATGTGCCCTGGAATAACGTGTCTGCATATAGTCACAGCTACCTTGCCAGGTCCTTTTCGGCTCCCCCTACACTGCTGTTGCGCAGCCTGTCTTGGGGGAATCAGGCCTGCTCCGAGCTGAATCCTGCTGAGGCAGGCAGTCTCTCTGCTTGCCAGCACCACTGGTAAATTGGTAGAACTGAAATGCCATTCTCAGTATTGATTAATCTTCTGCGTACAGATGTCCAGAGTGGTTTGAGTTACCTTCCCAGTTACTCTGAGGTGGTTAGCATAAGGAGTTTCCCAGAGTGTTTTCCCAAATAGCAATGAATCAAAAATGGATCTGCTCACTGGTTTCATTCACTTGTTTCTGTGCCCACAGACAAGTCCTGCAGTGCCAGAGCAGAGGTTAAAGTGGTGTCTCCTCTTTCTTCCCCTTGCTGCCAATCTAAGACGTTTAGAAACAGGGATAGCCTGAATGAAATTGGGTCTGAACGTCGGAGGATTGCAGTTTGGATCCAAACTCTCTTGCCCTGAAGTACACCTTTATAAAAGCATTGCATTTTCTTATTCATCAAGGAAGTCACTAGGACAGTGAAGCTTTAAATCCAAATTGAGCCAGTCAGTTCTGGATATTCATCTCTGCATTGCACTGGGTTCTCAAAGCCCCTTGGCTCCTTGTGAGCTTTGCCATTTGACATCCTGGGTTATTCCCGCTTGCCTTCTGCTGCAGGTGGAGGAAAAGTTAAGGTAATTCTTAGTTTGTTAATTTTCCGTTCTAACCCAGCAATGTCATTATGAGAGCGTGTTGCTTTGGGCACACTGCATACATTTTAGCATATCACCTTGAAAAGATCATCTTTTATTAAAAAGTACTCCCTGCAGGTACACAGTAGCTGTTACAAATACCTTAGCTGGGACATGAGAATCTCTTTAAGGGGGGCAAAAGACACGTTTTAGCAGTGTGCCTTGTATCCAAGATCCAGAATCCTGGATTATATCGTTAACTTGATCGAAACTATATGAATGTCAAGGATTGGGTCTGTAATTAATTTTAGGAGAAAGCTTGGGGAACTAGTATATTTGCAACAAATTTTGTCGTGATGTTAAAATATGATAAATGTAAATTCTGGAGGGGCTTTGTTTTTCTGGCTGAGACCAGAATATATGCACCAGTATGCTTGTCCTGTATCTAATTGAATAGATACGTATACACTCAAGGTGTGTGTGTGTGTGTATATATATATCTATCTCTCTCAATTACTTTTTTATTGAAGATTATTTCCTCTTTTTTCCTTTTTCATTTTATCCAATCTCTGTTTTTTCTCCACTTCTTATGTAATGGAATTTTAATTCAAAAAAGTTCACATGGAGATCCGTATTAAAATTCAAAGGTTGGAGGGAGGTGGAATGAGTGAGCTAATTGGATTTGTTTGTCAGAGCTGGGTTTATTGCTTATAAAAATATTATTATGGCATTTTGAGGTGCTTCCATTTTAGCTTGGCTTCTATATGGAATTACTCTGCCTTGTTTTGACATATTCTGAGTTTGATGTAAAACCTGATAAAGGGTCTTAAAAAATGGCTTTGCCTGTGGTGCTGTGAATTTGATATCCATATCTGGGAAAGGCTCTTCCCAGGAAGTATCAGTGCAAGAGATATCTATCAAACCTGTGCTGAGTATTAAGTACAGCTGGAAATACCGCATAGCTAAGTTTCTGCTGCAAGCATAGCGGTCATCTGTGGCGTCTTTTGTGGTGTCGCTGCGCCAGGAGAATTTGGGGCAGCAGTAGCTCAGGAGGTTTGGGTTGTGTAGATGGGAATGTAAGATAGGTGGTTGGGTTACAATGGTTAGACGGTATCATAAATGTAGTGTATGATTGATTGCCCTTTCTTTCCCCCAACAGTAATTGGTATAGCCCTTCCCCCTCTGATATGGATATTCCCTGATAGTTTTGTACTGCAGACTGTTATTCTGGGGACTTTTCTTGTAGTTCCAGTGCTGTGCAAGTCCAGCTCTATCGAGGTGAGCATCCCAAAGGACCTGGTTGGAGGCCTGGACCTTTCCCTCATCAACACTTCCTGCAAAGGAGTATCCAATGGCACTCATGTCAACATCCACTTCTCCTTGAAGTCCTGTGGCACTGTTGTAGATGTATGTATACCCACTGCTGTCCTGTCTCTTGGGATCTCTCAGATTTGGGGACTTGGCTGGGGCTTACTTGGGGGATAAAGTTGATTTAGCTGTACCATTGGAGCAATTTTCTGTGTTGCCGTGCAGCTGGCCTCAGACTAGACCTGGGTTGGCACCCCAGAGTAGGAGACCTTGTTCCACCTCCTCTCTAGTGGTGTGCATCTGTCAGCATGGGTACTGCTTTCTGCTCACCCAGCGCTTCACAGAGACAGCTTCACCATCATTCCGGTGCAGAAAGTGCAAGCGGTGTCACTGTTCACCCTCCTGTTGAGACAGAATCTGGTCCCCTGATAATGTTTTGAAGGTTACACTGGCAACTGGTCAGGAACCAGAGAGCTCATCTTAGCAGATGGGCAGCAATCGGAAGCAAATTCCTCTGCTTCATGCAGGAGTACAGTGCATCAAAGCTGACAGCAAACTGATAGAGGCCCTTAGGTCACAGGTAAGGATGAACATCCTTCCGGTTGCAGCATGTAAATTCACAAGCTGTACTTTCAGCAGCTAATTTATGTCTGAGTTTCCTGAACAAAGTAAACTCAGCTGCTAGTCTGAACTCAGAGAGGTCTTTCTCAATGCTCTCCCCTTTCCCTTAAACTCTTTTCTTTGCTGCAGGTAATAAATGATAAAATCATTGCCACCAATCTGGTGACCGGCTTGCCAAAGCAGACTCCAGGAAGCAATGGAGACATCATTGTCCGCACCAGCAAGCTGCTGATCCCAGTGACCTGTGAGTTCCCACGCCGGTACACCATTTCCGAAGGTTATGTGCCCAACCTCAAGAACTCACCCTTGGAAATCATGAGCCGCAACCAGGGCATCTTTCCCTTCACCCTTGAGATCTTCAAAGACAAAGACTTTGATGAACCCTACAGGGGTGCTCTTCCCACCCTCAAGCTTCGGGACTCTCTGTATTTTGGGATTGAACCCTTGGTACATGTCAATGGACTAGAGACACTGGTAGAGAGCTGCTTTGCCACTCCCACTGCAAAAATCGATGAGATCCTGAAGTACTACCTGATTCAAGATGGGTGAGTTCACTGTTCCCTCCGTTGCTGGCTGGTAGATGGGAATTGGCAGTGAGGTTAAGCTGCATTGCCTGTGTGACGCAGGAAACACTATAACTTCTCCACAGCAGCTTATCAAGCTGAAACCAGGCCATCAAGCTGAACTAGGCCATCAAGCTGAAACCACCTCTCCCATCAGAAGTGATTGGGAGTAACAGTGGGAGGCAGTGAAAGAGGTTACTCCAAATGCAGCCTTTACAGGACATAGTTCCTTGTAACTAGCCTTGTGGATAATTGAGCTGGCTCCAGCAGAAAAAGATATCCTTCCTGATATCCTCTCTGTGCCAGCCTGCAGAGTGCCAAACCAATCAGCCCAACCCCCCAGACACAGCAACTGGAGCAAGTTTCTTAGGTTTCCCATAATGGCCTTACAGCATGAGCCAGAAGACCCCATGGCTGGTCCTGGTTGGAGCTCCAGGAGCTCCCCTTGCTTTGCTCTCTCTCTGGTGCCTGTCAGATGCAGTGAGCTTAGGGTCCCTCAGTTTGGCTGTAATTTTCCGAGGTGTTTGGGCTTAGTGGTCTTTCCAGGATATGCTAGTAACAAACTCAGGGCGGCTCTGTGGGGTCACGGGTTTTGTGTCAGAGATTTGGGGAGCATTGCTGTGGGCTCTGCTGTGGCTCCTAAGATGACCCCTGTTTGCAGACACTTGTATGGGTGCTAACATGACAGTGCCACGGTGCAGGCGTTGCTGTGGGGCGTTTGCATCCAGCAGTGCCTGGCAGCTCAGCCGGACAACGCTGTGGAAATGTCACGGTTGGGAACCAGTCTGCTATCCTCTAGGGAGGAAAGTCCAGCCAAAGAAATGTCAAAGACATACCCAAGTGTCGTATCCTGACAGTCAAGGGACTGTGCTCATAGAAGTCCTGTGTTCTGTCTGCCAAACCATCTAATGAGGACAACAATTATTTCCTCAGCTACCAGGCTAAATCATCCACCGTTACAGCTGGTGGTGACAAGTCCTATGTGATTGTCTTGTAGCAAAAGGGTCCTGCAGAGTACAGTACACAAACCCACTGCTTTCATTTCCTTCTGACAGAGGTTTCAGCATTAGCTTGCTCTCCCTTCATCCTAGGCTGCAGTTCTTCTGTGCCTGACATTTCTGGGGTTTATAAGCAGATTTGTAATGGAAGGATTGATTTATCGACTCCCTGGCTTGGCTGTTCCTGTGAACCCTTCACAGAGTCGAGGCTCCAAACATTCATTCATTTCCCACCATGAGTGAAAATGATGGGATTCAAAACAGCGGCCAAAACCTGAGCCGCATAGAGAAGGGAGAAGGCAGAAAATGTCATCTCGTGAATTCACCGCAGCGCTAGTTGGAGTATTTACGGCACCAGCAGCCCCTTTGGTACTGTTATCCTGCAGAGGGCATTAAAACTTCACCAAAGGGAACAGCGGGCTGGAGCCTCATCCCGCTTGCTCGGCTCTCCAGCCGTCACTGCAGGCCCCAGTGTCCCCAGATGTGGCACCCCATGCGCTGCGCTGTATTTAAATTTGGCCACTCATTTAGACCGAAGGCTAATGATTTGCTGTTGAGCTAACTGGAGTTCTTTGTCTCTCTCTGTGCTCACAGCAATTAAAAAGTAAAATTAGCTGAATACACTGCTGATTTGTCCCTGCTCCAAACAGTTCTGTAATAACCCAGTTTCCTTCTGTTAACCCAGCCCCAGAAGCCCAAGGCAATAACGATGGGATTTTTAAATCAGTTTGATTGTGTAGGATCAGACCTGCAGGAGTTAACTGCAGCTTCCAGAGGGGAGACCCTGCTTAAATTTCAGGGAGCGTACCTTAGACTGAGGGATGGGAAAATTCCCTCTCCTGCTTTCTTCCCTGCTAATTCCCTGCCGTCTCCAGTTGGCAAGAGGTGGGAGCTGCCTTCTGTGGGACACCTCAACCCCTTCCCTATGCTGATGGAAATCAGGATTTTCCCAGATCCCTCTCTGCAGTCTCTCTAATATCCTATACTGCTGCTAGCCCAACCGGCCAGCCCCAAAGCAGCTCTCCCACTTCTGGTCTTGTTCTTCCTCTTTCTCAGAACAAAAATAAACCAAAGGCATTGACCAATTGCCTGGGCGATAAACACTGCAGCTCTCTGGGACATCTGGAGCAAGGTCACCTCACTGAGGGCAATCCCTTGTAATCTGATGTGGTCAGGAGCTGCGATTTATCCAAGCATGACATGGTTAAGGTAGTCCCATTGCAAGGCTCATCTTGTTAACACCTCGGGCTGCCCCTTGTTTGTAAGCTGAGGTGGTTATTTTATTCTCCAAGCCCTCCTTTCTACCTTGCAACCCCCCAATAAGAGGGTCAGAGCACAGCTTTCATGGCACATTCACTCTCTGCTCCCCTAACCTGAGCACATTGTGCACTGAGGAGGGTTATTGTCCCTGCCTCCTGACCAGGGTCACTCATTTTCCCTCTGTACCTGTGCTCCCTGCCCCTTCTCACCTCCCAAGGTGGGAAGCAGGGGCTGGGGGTTTCCTAGGAGGGTGCGACCCCGAGGTATGGCCCCATGCGCAATGTGGAAGGGCTTGGCCCTGTGACTCGGCAGGTTTCTGAGCTCTTTTTGTCATGCTGCAACGTGTTTGTTGGAACCCACTGTAAAACATACTTAGGGGCATGGTAGGGACTCCATGTATCCCTGGTTCTTCCTTGTTCTTCCATTTTCTCTCTTGCTACCACCAAACAAGTAAACTTCTTGCCACTGGGGTGGTGAACCTTTGGAGAACCTGGCATTTAGGGGTCAGTTTGAGCCAGTCTCCAAGAAGCATCACAGTTTATATGCTCACAAATGAGGACATGCCTATGAGTTGACTTCATGACCCCAAAGCTTGGCCAGTCACTTATGGAAAGTCTTTAACTGTCATTCTTTACAATCGGATGCCTTCAGGAATGCTACTTTTAAAAGCAATTTTATCCTAAACAACTTGGTAACACCTAGCATTTGGCCTCAAGGGGGAGGAATCGATGTCAATTTTTCTTGATGCAGAGTGTTAATTTATTAGGTCCCCTTGGATGACTTTCTACGTTTGCCTCCTAGGCAAGTTAACTAGACAAGCGCTGCAGACAGGGATATCCCTTCAGACCGTGACCTCCACGGGCTGTGAGAAAAGCTATGGAAATACACGATGGTGAAAATAATGCTAGGATCAGACCAACGCTTAGTGCTCCCCTGAACATACGCTGCTCTACGGCACGTAGCAGAAGGGCGATGCTGGGAGGGATTGCAGTAGGCTGCCGCCCACGGAGCCGCGTCAGCCGAACAGCGTGGAGATTTCCAAATATGTGTTCTGGTGAATGCAGAGCTACATATAGGTGTGGGGTTTGCTGCTGTTTGATAATTGAACATGTCAAATGTCAGCATTTCTGACAATGCCTTACGTATTCCTGGTGTAAAGGTGGAAGCTAAAGGTTGCTGCGAGAGGAGGATTTTCAGCTCACACCACTACCTCTTGTCTCTTCCACCACCATTTTATTTTTTTTTAACATCCTGCAAAGTCCACATTTCTGGAATTAACTTTCTAGAAAGCACAAATTGCATTTTAATGCAACATAAAAGCAGCATCTGGGCCTCTCAGAATGCCTAAGGTTTTGCAATAGGCAGCAGTAAATACCAGGTCACTGTAACTCTTTTTATCTCGCTGTTTCTCTGCCAAACTCTAAATAGGGTATAAGAGTTTATAGCACCTGAAATGTAGCTTTTTATAAAAGTGGTTTATTTTCTTGCAGTTCTGTGATCTCTCAGATGACTGCATAGTGCTAGTGATGGAGACATTGAAATGAGGAGTTTTAGCTGAGGTGAATTTGAGCTGTCCAATTGAGTCCAGAAGGAAGAAAAATGTAAATGACAAAAGCAAAATAGATCTTGATTTATTTTTTTTAAAAAAAAAAAATCTGTGATATTTTAGTAACACGGGTAACAGCTTATTCATTTTCAGTGTGATTTATGTGCATATAGATGTGTGTACAGAAAGTCCATCATACGTTACATACTGTATCACGGTTCTGTTGATCACTGCAGACTGTTGCACAGGAAGGTGAAACGAGGACAAACTTGCCTGCAGCTCTCTGGCAGTACCTCTGCCGATGGGACTGGACCATGTCCTGCCAGCGCTCTGCTGCCGAGCTGTTTGGTGTCTGGAGATGCTATTATCATTGCTGATGCTTTTCCCCATCATTCCCGAATTTTCTCCTGTGGCCAAAGAGGAAGTAACATGGATGGTAGCTTAGCTTGAGACAGCCAAGCCCTCCTTTCCTTTCTCTGGTTATGTAGGCTGGGATGTTTTTTCTATTTCTTTTTCCATTCCTGGGAAACCCATTAAAGCCTATCCCTCTGCTTTCCTCAGCTGCGTTTCTGATGATTCGGTGAAACAGTACACGTCAAAGGACCATCTTGCCAAGCATTTCCAGGTTCCTGTGTTCAAGTTTGTGGGCAAAGACAACAAGGTAAGCTCAAACCCCACCTCTTAGATATTGCATCAGCCCCGATCTGTATTAGACTGTGAAAGGGAGGAATGGCTGGCCCAAGGCAGATCCAGCAGTTGTGTCTTTCAGGAGCCTGACACTTTAGGAGAGAGTGATGAAAACAACTAAAAATAAATAAAATATGAAGGACGGTTGTGGGCCACCAATCCTATATCAGGTTAAAATCATTGTTATTTCCAGGGTAGTCTCAGTGGATCCTTGTATGCTGGGCAAGAAAAGCATTTCCCGGTCACCAGACGGAAACGTGGGGAGTTAGGCACATTACGCAGTGTCCTATCTTTAAATAAGGCTGTTTATAGTTTTGAATCTCTTCCACCTTACATCTTCTCTAGCTCTTGTGAGTGCAGATACCAGGTTTCCAGACACAAGGCCACCGTACTCTTTTAATTCAATGTTGAAACCAGGCTATCCAGTCTGGTGGCACTCTGGGGCAGAAGCTCTGTAGCACGAGGACAGTTGAAGGATAATGCCATTTTCCTAATGTAAATAGATTTTCTGTGCTAGAAGAAATCAGGCCTTTCAGTCACTGTTGTTATGCTCAGCCAATGCTGCTTGCTCCAAAAGGCATAAAGCTGCCACTCCAGCTCCTGGAGAGCCTCAGTAGGGATAAAATGGATGAGATCTTTCAAAAATTAGAGATTTTGCTTGGCTGTCTGATT
>JAKFQP010000720.1:24649-51197 GCA_023375905.1 Nycticorax nycticorax | reverse complement strand
CCAGAGGAGGGCTACTAAAATGCTCCGAGGGCTGGAGCCCCTCTGCTCTGAGGCCAGGCTGGGAGAGTTGGGGGTGTTCAGCCTGGAGAAGAGGAGGCTGCGGGCAGAGCTGAGTGCGGCCGGTCAGGGCTTAAAGGGGGCTTATGAGAAAGATGGGGACAAACTTTTTGGCAGGGCCCATTGCAATAGGACAAAGGGTAATGGTTTTGAACTAAAAAGACAGTAGATTCAGACTAGATGCAAAGAAATTCTTTCCAGTGAGGGTGGTGAAACCCTGGCACGGGTTGTCCAGAGAGGGGGTGGAGGCCCCATCCCTGGGAACATTCAGGGTCAGGTTGGACGGGGCTGTGAGTGACCTGATCTGGTTGAGGATGTCCCTGCTCATTGCAGGGCGATTGGACTAGATGGCTTCTAAAGGTCCCTTCCCACCCAAACCATTCTATGATTCTGTGAACTACTCTAATATGAAAAATGGGCTGTAAAGGGAGGGGTTTTCAGAGCAGGAGTCTGCCTAATAGCTGCAGACTTCATGGGCAGCAGTAATGCAGGAGCTAAATAGTAATTCCTGCTCTTAGAGCCTCCTGGGAGTGCTTTTCCTGGTGATTCCAATATGATTTCATTAATTGCCTTTCAAATAACAAGTGGGTGCGGTATTAAAGCCCACAGGTTTATTTCAGTGCTTGGTAGAGGCAAAAAGCAAGGGAGGGGATGAAGGGCCAGGTGTGGGGAATGCATTCAAGTATCGCTGTTCGCACATTACGCTTTGTCACTGGGCTGCCCAGCATTGAATGTGTTCCCTGTCCTATCACAAGGGCACGGGATTGATCAGGGCCTTGATAAAAATGTGTTTCTCCACACTGGTGCTCTGCTTGGCCAGGTACCCCCTTTTCTTCTTCTAGTGCTAACCTGCTCAGGAAACTTTCTCTTTTGGTCCCTACTGAGAGAACCAGAGCAGCGGGCCAGTCCTTCGTAAGTGCAGCTCCTGTCTACGTGATTCCTGCTTCGCTGCCACCAGCAGTCGAGATCTTAATGCCTCCCTGATTGATGGTAATGCTCAGACTGATGTGGTCGCCTTGCTTGCTGTCGGCAGGCAGCCGTGTCTTTTGGCAGTCCCAGGCAGATAGCTTGTCCCCTAACAGCACCTAAGTGATGTTTCCTCCCTTTTCCAGAGCTCTGGCTTCAGCTGTGAAGAGAAGCCATCGCACAGTCAGTGCGTAGCATGGCTAAGCCTTTTCCCTCCCCGATATTAGCTGATTACTGCGATTAGAGAATTGCATCATTTGGGAATGGTAAGCATGGCAGTACATACACTTTCGGGTACCTTGAGCCCCAGAAAATAGGAGCTACAGCCGTTGGGTTCTTGGGGTTTGTAGTGAGGTCGCGGCATTGGAGCCTTCCCTGAGAAAGAAAGGAAAGATGTTAGGAAAGCCGATCTTCCCAAGAGTTGTAGCAAAAAGTAAGGAGTGTCAGGCTCCGCTCCAGTCTGCATCCCCAAACACTTTGTTCTCCTCCAGGAGATGCAGGGAGTGAAGGATAGGTGCTAGAGCTGGCTGAGACACTGGCCCTGCTCTCAGATCAGTTCTGTCGAGGCTCTGGAGCCTGACTTAACTCATACCTCCTCTGGCACGGCCACTGGAGCACCGGGCTGTGTGTGAACTGGGTCCCCAGCACTTCTCAGATGTTTGAGTCCCGAGGTCTGGGACTTTCCCCCGCTCTTACAAATGGGCAAGTCCCTCTCTGCAGCGTGAGGTTTTGCAGTTGAGCAGCCCTCCATGCTAGAGCTAGCGCCTCAGGCCTCCCTAAATCTCCTAGGAGCTTTTTGGCATGCTTCCTGAGAGCTCTGCACAGCTGGGATCACCCAGATGTGTTTTTAACTCCTCCAAGGAACTACTGGCTCACCAAGGGGAGTTCTTCCCTTCCTCAGTGTCAGTGGGCTGTGGAGCTCTGCAAAATTGTACTAGACCCTGCATGTCTGATCTTGCTCGGAGGAGGAGGTTGTCTTGGTGGTGATGCACGGCTGCGTTTTGCAAATAGTCGCTATCCCTTTATCTCTGCCTTCTTAATAGGCGCAGAGGAGCAAGCATTTCCTACGTGAATACTTACGTACCCAAGGTAGAAAGGGTCCAGCAGACAGTCAGCTAACAGAAGCTTCAGCAGCAATTTAATCTGGTTTACTTTGCTTTGAAGGGGTGCGAGCCCTCCCGTCTGCCTGCCAGCCTGCCTGTCCTGGGGCTTTGCGTACGGCTGACACGGAGCTGAGTGCTCTGGGTGTGAGGGGTGGGTGCCTGTGGTTGGGGTGGCAACTGTCCATGTGGAAAGGAGATCTGTCTGTCCCCTGCCCTGTCTCATCCCTACCTCAACCCCCATCTCCATTTAACCCCACAGCTCCCGTTTGGGGAGGACGAGTCGCCAGGCTGCTTCTGTGCCTTGACCCCGCTGCGCAAGGGGCTCGTTTACAGATGGGAGAGGGTTCTCCCCTGGAGAAGTCATGGAGGCCACCCCCATGGAGTTGGGTTTCTCTGTTATTGTCCCTTCTTGTGTGGTCAGCGCTTGTTCTGTTTCTGTCCTGGCTGGGTTTATAAAAGGGAGGTCTCAAATGCAGAGTGAGTTGTTAAAACAAGACATTTTAACCCTGCTCCGGGAAAACTTTATGTGAGTTGAGCCTTCTGCAAGTCCATCGCCTCTAGCGTTAAGTTTCTGCTTCCCTGAGCACCGCTAGAGAATTTATATAGACGTAAAATAGATCTAATTTAGCCCTTCAGGCAGGGTTGGGTTCTTTTAAACTCGATTTCCACTGCTTGCTTCTTGTCAGCACTGATAATCATTTAAGACGCTTTTCCCCTTTTTTTTTTGTCAAGGTACCTCAGGTATCAGTGGTTAATATAGCCATAAACCTTCTGTCTTCTTGAGAAGACCTACAGCCAAATGCCTCAAAAGGTCTTACGTAGGAATGTCCCCAGCACCTTCTAAATTAAAAATTGCCAGAGCGGTTTGGCTTAAACAACAGATTTGCGACACATAAACAACAAACTGGAATCCTGTCCAGCTGGGAGACGCCAATAGCTGTTTTTCTCCAACCCTACAGAAATGCAGTGCACACCGAGGATTTAGCTGCCTGCAAGCCAAGGTAAAGCTCTTTAGCTGATGTTACCACCAGGTGATGGTGTTTGTGTGGGAAGGTTGTTTCTCAGCACAGCAATTACTGCTGTGTTTCTACCTTTTTGGCCCCTTTTGAATAGGTCAGATCTGCTTCCTGCTCCCGATGTAATTTTCTAGGGCAGAACGCATTCTTATTTTGAGCAGGTAGAGCTGAGTTAACAGTAGTCAAAGAGCACAAATCAGTTGGCCGCAGCACACCATCATTATAGGATTAGCTTTGCACCAAAACATAACGTAAGTCCACTGAGGCATGCTGACGCACGGTGATTTCTGAGTTCACGACACGTTGCACGTTAACACTGTTTTGATGGTTATGCTATAAGGAGAAGGAATTATGTCTATACATAGGCTGAATCTATAACCCAAGGCTCCCAAGCGATATAATGCGAGGAGGGCTGCACCCCAGTCTCAGTGCAATTCACAGCCTCTTCTGGAAGGGGGTGAGAATTGGAGAATTGGGACTCAGAATTCAAATATTGCTGAACTGAGCTAGGAGGCAGAGGAAAGCTCAAAATTCAAGGTGGGTTTTGCAGGATGGGGTCAAATTTTAATGACTCACTTGTATTACTGACGATAAGTTATGTTCCTGCGGCACGTTGTCAATTAATGGGGTAAGGTGGCAAGTCAGAGTAGGAGTGAGGCTGCCTGGGGATATGGAGATAACTGAGCTTCCAGAGAAAACCTTCCATTAAGCTGAAGTTACAGCTATTATAATGTCTTAGAAAGTCGTCCTGAGAGGAAAACAAACCTCACATGAGAATTGTGGTGGTCAACAAAACATGGAACTGCCTTCAAGATGCACCCTTGTAGGAAACCTGCCCCCCTCCTCTCTGAAAAACAAAGCTTAATCATTTGTAAAGTGCATGTTTGTGAACTCTTCCTCAGCCAGATAAAGTCCAAGACGCCACCGTTAACCTCTCTCCCACATCTTGTTTTCTAGCTAACAGGAAAACAAAAGCAAAGCAGAGATAATGGGTGTTCCTGGCTCTACACGAGCATCGAATGAGTGCTCTTGTTATCATTTATTGCTTGCCCATCCTTGTAGGCACGTCTGCGATGGGGAAGGGGCTTGGTGGGTCACGCCGGCTGCTTTGCTAGCTGTGTTCCACCAGGGGCCTGTTGCGGTGGGTCTGTTTGCTGCAGGGAATCACCGGGGAGAGGTACCCGAAGGCAGCTGCAAGCACAGCAGGACCTGCCCGGCAGCGCGCTCAAGAGCGATGTTTGGAAGCACAGCCTTGCTGAGGAAGCCTGTTCTTTGGAAGAAGGTATTACTTCAGGACACTGCCTTGTTGGCATGGCCTTTGAGGAGAACTGAAGTTGAGTTTCTAAAGGGAAGCGAATTTCCCTGATGCATTTTAATATCTCCAGGCTGCTGTAGCTACGCCAAGAGACTGGAAAACATCCAACTGGCTTAGAACAGCTCTGCTGGCGATGCAGGAGGTCTCGGACACTGCAGTACTGGTGCGCTGGCAGGCGGAGGTGAATGTATTTCTGGGTGAATGGATGGTCTCGGGGCTCCTTGCTGGTTTGAGTGGTCCATTGTTATTTCTCTGCCCTAGGCAAGCGGGCTTTGGGCAGATGTTGCCCATACTTAACCACAGCCTTTTAGCGCTCTGCTGGAGAGCCTGACTTTGAAGGCTCTATTCCCACGGCCTGGGATGTGCCTCCTCATCCTGAGTCCCTCAGGACCAAATGCTGGGCAAAACATTGAAGTCCTGCCTGGCCAGGCAGCTGAAGGAAGCTGTCAAGGGATTTACTCCCAGTTCAGGCTGTTTATCCCCCTGAGATGCCCAGAGAGATTCTGGGAGGAGGAGGAGGAGGAGGTTATTTGCCAGCAAATGCTAGTGGAACCCTAATGTCCTGATTTAAGGGAGTAATTCATCAAGTTGTTTGTTTTCAGACTGCACTAGCTGCTGAAAAAATCAGGAGGAGTCTTACAGCCAGAACAGCCAAGTGCTTCGTGCTCAGCTGAAGATGGATGTGGCAATCACAGGTGAGTCCTGACCTTTATCGTGGCAAAATAAGCTATTATCGGTGTCTCCTGGCTGCAATGAAGGAAAGTAGAAGGCTTAAGTTTTGCTGCGTGCCTGGGGAAAAAGCAGTCGGTCCCTGATTCAGCAGCAAGATGGTGAAGATGGTTTGTGTTCATTCTTCTGGGCGCAGACAGCTGGTCTCACTGGTTTAGGATCGTCTCCTCTTGCAGTTTGCAATGTCTGTGCTAGAGACCAGCACAGACAAATGGTCCTGCGGGGGTCCAGCAAGAGCCTTGGAGGCACACGGGCAGTGTTTTGTGATTTGGCCAGTGATTAACGAGCTGTTCAGTAGAGGATGAGAACAGGGCTAACGATGTGCTTGTTGGTTTTCCTTTCTAGGCAAAAGCATTCCTCCAGTAAGACGCAGGATGCTCTCGGGGAGCAGGCAGGCATTTGTGCTGCTGTGGAGATGCTCTTCCCCCTGCAAGGGGGCCTCTTCCCAGGGCCAAGGCATCAGGGACAGGGACAGGGAGAGCCTCAGCCTCGGGATGTGCCCAAGAGCCAATGACTTCTCCAGGACTTGGTGAGTCCTGAGACTCCCTGGAACGAGCTCTGAATACCAACTTGCCCAAACCTTGCCTCTGGGGGGGAGCGTTACAGCGAAGGCTGGAGAGGCTCAGCGTGCAGCCCGCGCTCCGGAAGAAATGGAATGCACACAGGCTGGAATTGAGTCGGTGGGATCTCTCCAAAGCGTGGGGTCTCTGTCTGTGAAAAGCGATGCTCAGGGGAGGAGAGGGCTTGAAATCTGTGCTCCCAAGCATCTTCCCCAGGCGGTCACCAGGGACGTGGGAAGAAGCTGGAGGGAAAAGGGCTGACAGGCAGTGATGGATGGGCAAGCTAAGGTGGCAGGGGACAGTTATTGCTGTGGGGACAGTTGTAGGAGGCTGGGGAGAGGACACAGTCTGTAGGAAACCCCCCTGCTGTTCCCAAACAGGTTGTTCCAGCAGGTACCCTGCTGATGGCTGGTGTCTGCCTGCCCAATGCCCCACAGACCCGCACCACAGGCTCCCATCCCCCTGCGCCTCTGCGCGCCCCGTCCCCTGCCCTGCTCTCCCTGAGGCGTCACCCCCTTCGTCCTGCCCCCAGGACAACCCAAACTCTTCCTTTTTGGTAAATCACTCTAAAGTCCCAGGCGAGCAGCAGCTGCCTCATTCCGCCTTGGGTACTAAAGGTTCCTCCGCGGTGACGGCAGGTCTCGTTTACCTTCCTGTTATCTCTCCTCCTCCAGCCCACACTATTAGCCAACTCGCAACTGCTGAACAACGACACTCCGAAGGTTGCTGAGATTAGGGCTGCTGGCGACACTAACAACCCCTTCTGAGTCTGAGGGCTGCTCGTCCTCCCCCTCCAGGGCCTGCCCTGGTCCTTCTCTCCCGGGCTCCAGGCAGCCAGGCACCCTGCTTACCCGTATGCCCTCCCTGTAAAACCCAGCTCCTCTCCTCTTGTCCCCTCGCACGCAGCACAGCGGCTGAGGATCAGGCTGTGCTTGGTGAGAGGGCAAGGTAAGGGTTCAGCGGCCCTGTGCTGGCACTAGCAGAGAAGCTGTGGCTCTCTGCCGCGGCTTTTCCGTGCTGAGCATAGCAGGGGTCAGGTCGTGGATAGGAGCTGGTTGTGGTCTCATGGAAGGAGGGTGCTGCGACTTTCTGCCCGAGAAGGGAAAAGGCCAGAAAAGAGGAGCCAGCAGGAGTGAGTTTCGCTTACCGTATCGACATCTGTACTGACAAACGCCGTTTTTTCCCCCAAGCAGTTCCAAGAAGGAGTCAAAGTAGCTGTTAACCATTTCAAAGCTGTCCCGGATGGCCCCGATGCCCCAGTCTGAATAGGATGACTCCGCCTGGGGAGTTTGGTGGACGGTGTTCTCCTGTGGTGTTTCCTTGGCGCATCGCCCGAAGCCCAGGGTCAGGCACAGAACCGCTGCCTCGAAAAGCAGCCGCATGCTGCAGTCCGGATCCAGGCCCCGGAGCCCTCGTCCAGGCAGATGTGCAGGCAGGGAGGAGTGGGAGTGAGCTGGTGTGTGTAAGAGGCAGGTAAGCACCCCTCTCCCCTGGACTTTAAACACCGGCGAGGGAGCCGGCATGAGGTCACCACTATCAGAGTGCAAAGTGCACTTGTGGAGATTTGGACCGAGTTCATCCCGCAGAGAAACCGGGGTTTGAGTTTGCACAATCCCGCTGGAACGGACTCAGCCCCTGCAGCACCAGTGCTGCAGCCTCCCCAGAGGTGCTGAGGGGTCTGTGCCCAGCACAGAGCCTCTGCCTGCCCCGCCGAGGCTCTGCACCGGCTGCCCCGCTCCCTCCCCAGCCTGTTGGGAGATGGAGAGTGTGTTTGTCCTAAATTTCTGCTGCTCAGACAATGGGAGTAATAAATCAGCAGCAGACTGAGGAGCACCCCTCGCCTTTTTCCTAGCCCCCGTGTGCACGTGATGGGGTGGGACGAGACATCCACCCAGCCGAGCTGCTGCGGGGGGATGGCTCCTAGCAAACCCGTGGGACCGCAGGGCTGGAGTCGCGTGAAGGGGCTTTCCCTGCCCCCGTGCCCAGAACAGGAGTACGCCCAGGACAGAAAAGTAGTTTTGGAATAGTTTTGGGTTTAGAAACACTGCATTCAGGGCAATCCCTTGGCATGTCCCCTCCAGATCAGTGACCTCGATGAGTGTTTGCCTTCGATGGGACTCCTGAAGGCTGGTCTTAGATGGCTGGTTGTTACAGCTTTTGCGTAATGCCAGCGTTGCTGAATTAAACACGTAGCATAGGTGGCCCGGAGCGAGGAAAGGCTGGCACCGAAACCCAAACTGGGCAACAGGCTTGTGGTGGAGCTGCAGGGCCTGGCTCTGGGGTGGGACTGGCCTGCCAGGACCCAGGGGCCTGCGCCACCGGTGGAGGCTTTAACGAAGTTACTCATTAAAAGAAAACAACCAAATGAACACCAACAGCAAAAGACAACACAAACCATTGATAAAGAATAGGGAAGGGAAATTACATGGGAAGGCTCTGGCCACTCTCGGAAAGCTTTTTGCCTGTCCCCCAGCACAGCAGCGCCCTCGGCAGCAGCCGCTCTGCCCGTGGCCGGCTGGTCTCCGTGCACTCCAGCTCCCGCAGGCGTTTCTGTCTGAGCGGCCGGGCTGTCGGGTGGAGGCTCTCCAGAGGGCAAGGGGGAGCCGAGCAGCAGATCTTTCAAATATATGGCGAACGTCAGTGCAAATCCTGACATTTTATTGTTTTGCAGGAGACTTGGCCCCGCTGCATTGGTACTTCTGAAGCGTCAGAGCCCTGCGGCACCGCTCTGCCTGCGTCGTTCCGCATACGGCCGTGTGTTCTGTGCTCCAGACATGGGATAAGGAGGAGGGACCACAGCCAAGCCCTGGTTTCTCAGCCAGGTAAGTCAGAGAAGAAGTGGGGAAGAGGAGCAAGCAAGCTGGTTCATCTCTTTCCTGTGTAATGGCCTGGAGCTCCCAGAGCAAGCTACTGCCTTCGTGTGGCAACTGTTCTGGTGCCCACTGCTGACTGTGTTTGTGCTCAGGGCCCCTCAGAAGGGGGTGTGAGGGTTCCTCAAGCCAGCAGCCGAGGGTGATTCGGTTGTACGGCCACAGCTGGTACCTGCCTGGTGCCTCCCTGAAGGCTGTTGTGGAGCTGGAGCTGCGCACTGCTGTCCCAGCCCATGGGAGAAGCTTGGCTGAGTTACTGGATGAGGGGAGATACAAGGTGTGCAGGAGGTCCCAAGGGAACCTCGAGCCAGCTTTGTCTTTTGGGAGATGAACCCAAGGAGAGAGGCAGGGAGCATCGGGAAGAGAGGTTGGCAGTGTCCAAGCTGCAGGCAAGGAGGGGGAGCACTGTAATGCCTGCTGAGAAATTAGGGTGATGTTTTGGGTTGAGCTAGAGGTGCCAGGTTGCTACTAGATGATCCGCTCCCCCAGGCCGGGGAACCAGCAAGTCCCTGCCTCTGGGCTGAGGCCTTCTTGAACAGGGTGACATCGCTGGCGCAGAGCAGTGGGGACGCTCGTGAAGCGAGGACTCCCTTGCGGGAGCGCTTTGCAGGGCAGGACTGGAGGGCTCAGAGCACACAGGGGACTGGTCTGTCAGTCACGGGTGGAAATGGGCCGCTGTCCCTGGAATTTGTTGTTAGGGTGCTCCAGTGAAGGGAAACCCGGGTTCAATGGTCCCACACTGTGCCTTGCACCGAGGGGAGCCGTTCGTGCCTCTGTTGGCTGAACCCCGGCCCTACACGACGTGCCGGTCTGCAGTCCTAGTGCTCCCCGCCCTTAGAAACAGCCTGGCAGAAGTTAATGTAAAAAAGAGGAAAATAGCTATTCCGAAATAGCTTGGAAACATTGTGTAGAGCCCCTGGGTGGCTGTGCTTGGTGCCGTGCTTTTATGCGGAGCCTTTTAGGGTTGCTCTGGAGGCAGCTCCAGAACACGGCTTTCTTCGTCATCCCCTAGTCCCCGGTGGCTGATCCATGTGCTGCTGAATGCAAAGAGAGAGGGGGAAAAAATGCTGGCAGGACTGCAGAGGATGCAAACGCGGTGACTGGTGGATGAGCTGTCCGTGCCGCGCCACGCAGGGCATGCAGCCTGGAGGGGGTGGCTCTGGCCGGAGCGTGGAGCCCGGGCCGTTTGCAAAATCAATCGGAGTTGGTGAGGAAAGCTGAACGGGGCCGGGGGGAGCAGCTGGCAAAGTACAGAGCCTGGGAAAAGAGGAGTCGGAAACTTTCATACTGGTTTGTCGCTTGTTGTCCCGAAGCAAAAATTTGTGAATAAAAAAGCGGTCTAACTGCTTTCCCAAAACGTGGCAGCTCCTTTGCCCTGCCCCGAGGGTGAGCTGCTCTCCTCCCTCCCTCCTCCTTCCTTCCACCCCTCCCCACACCAGTCTCCAGAGACGTTTTCAGTCCAGCTGCAAATAGCTTGGTTGCACCCAAACTTCAAGATCTGAAGACCAAGAAAAATGTGGGATGGAGTAAAACTAACAGACGCGGCAGACCACCTCCCCACGCACGCAGTCGGCTCGGGGAGCTGCTGCTCAGGCTCGACGGCTGCAGAAGCCAGGGTGTCCTGAGGTGGGTGTGCACAGCAGGTACCTGCCGGGTGCCTGACCTTGCTTTGACCCACTGTGGTTGCAAATACCCCCTCCCTACACTAATTTTTCCCTCTCTAAAGCTTTGAGGGATACAAATGTTGTCTGCCACGATGGTGAACTCTTGACAGCTGGTTTCTGAACCTTGTCTTGACCTCAGGATAAGCAGCTCCCGACTCCGTGCATTCATTTCTGACTCTGTAATGCTTAAATTTGGAGCAGCCCTGGGGCTGTGGTGAGTCACTCGCTCCTAACGACACCGTCTGACTGTTGGCAGCATGTTGCTGTCAGACGGGAGGTAGAGCTGACCGCACGGGGCAGCCACCCGTCCCGCGGCAGTGCAGCCGGACGTGTGTGCCCGTGTCCCCCCCATGCCGATGGGAGCGAGCTCCATCCCGGATGAAGCTGGAAACCCTCTTGGCTTCGCGTTATCAGCAACGCCAAAGCAAACACTGACCCCTGTGTCCTGGGCTTGGCTCCCAGGAGGGAAGCGCAGGGGCTGGTCCAGCTCCTTTTGAGCGTTTCTTTTTCAGAGCGCGCGGTCATAGGCAGAGACGCGCAGTCGTGTGCTTTGGCCGGGATCCTTCCCTTTGTGTTCTGCTGGGGACATGGGGAGGATGGAGGATTGAGGGACTGAGCTCTTTTTCTATCAGTTTTGGCTCAGTGGGTTGCTGATCAATGTTTGAGCACGGCCTAAGCGGGAGGAAGAGGCAGCTCGTGGTTAAGGTGAGCGGGTAATCTGTGGTTGGTTCAAAGCCTGGTTTGGGAGCCAGATGAGTCACTAATTATCGGAACGAGCAAACGTAGCTTGATGACGAAATGCCTGAGTCCCTCAGAGTCGGGTCAAGGGTCCAGCAGCTGGAGGAGGACGGGTGGGTGGTTAAAGACCCACTCCCCCAGCGGGGCTGCGCTCCAGTTCAGGGGCTGATCCAGTCTCTCCAGGAGTCCCTGGACGATCACTTCAGCCTCGTGCTGCCTTCCCCCATCTGTAGGGGCCGATAGCATCAGACCCTTTCCTTTCTCTTCCTCTCATCCTGCCCTGCAGCGATTCGCAGGCCTTTTTCCCTCTCCCTGCCCTGACCCTGCCTGGTTGAGCTGCAGCTGCTGCAGTTCTTACCCAGGCAGGGTCCCTCCCGTGGGCACGATCCCCTGTGGTTGTGCAGCTGTGCTGGAAGAGCCCCGGATACCTGGGTGGGGTGGTGGGAAGCCACAGCGCATCAGCACCGGTCAGGGGTAGCACGGGGCTGAACCTCAACCCTTCCCTTCCTCCGTGGGAGGGGGCGAAGCCACCAAGCCCCCCCAGATGCTGGGCGGGTGCCTCAGGCCATGCGCAGAAGGCAGGGCAGCCCCTCTCTCATCTCGGAAAGGAGGGCTGGGAGCTGCATCTCGCCCCCCGAGGCCCCTGTGCTAATGCCCCTACGCTGCTGGCTTGGCCGAGGAGCTTGGTGGCCAGGCTGACCAAAGGGGCAGCCCTGCTTCAGCCGTTACCGGCCCGGGGCAAGGAAGCGGTGTCCCCAGGCCAGGGCAGCCCACGAACACCCCGGAAAGCTCGGTGTCCTCCGAAAGGACAGAGCCACCCGGCTGCCCCACGCTGCCCTGGCGTTGGCCCACCTTGCTGCCAGGGGCACGGCCACAGTTCAGTGGCACGCACGGAGTAGCTGGGGATGGAAGGAATTCACGTTTCCAAAATAAAAAAAAACCCAACTAAAACGCTGGTACGCTGTAGCCTTTCCTCTCCGGTGGCTGCCAAATCTGTGCGCACATCGGCTGTGCCTGGGGGCTGTGTGGGGCGGGGAGGGCCGTTCCCAAACTGCGAGCCAAGTGCTCCATCAGCAGCGCAGGGCTCCATTGCGCTGGCAAAAGGATGGAGGCTTCTCACCAGCCTGCGCTGTGCTTTTTTGCAGGCTCCCAACGAGCACAGGCCGAGTACAAGCACCGCTGTTTCCCAAGAGCGAAGCACAGAACAGCTGTAGCGTATGAACTGCCCGAGTCGTGGTAACGGAAGGCGTCAGCCTGACCCCCCTACCCGTGAGTGCTCTGCTGGTGGCTGTGCTGCAGGATGGCCTGATCCTGCTTCCCTGCCCGAGAACTATTGGGAATCACTGGTGGTTTGACCTCCTGGCTTCAGGAAATGGAAGCATTTGTCATCCCGGGAAAAGATCCCTCAGCAGCTGCCCCGCTGCTGTGCCTGTTTGGAGTTTCAAGCCAGGAGCTGGTGCGGTTCCCACGTCGCTGTTGAAGGCCACCCCACGACTGCCATAAATCAGCGCGTTAGGGAGGCGAGGGGCCGAGCCGCGCGCCTCCCCAAGAGCCGGTCGGCTCCTTTTGGGGACCCTGTGTGTGCAGCGCGCTTTCAGCCCAGCAGCACCCGCCCGCCCCTTTCGCAGCCCGTTCGTGCTGCGTTTCCAACCCAGACACGGAGTTTGGGGCCGAGAACGTGTTTAATAGCAATCTGTGGTAGGAGCACCTTCTGCTCCTGCCCGCCCAGATTGGGAAGGGAAACAAATGAGCTCAGTTTCCAGGACCCACGGGCAGTGATAAAAAAATCTATGTGATCAGATTTACAACAGCCATATACGAGGAGAGTTTGATGTGGAGGATTTTTCACTGCTATTGGCAGTGGTTTTTATTTTAAGCCCATTTTTTTTTTGTTGTTTTACATCAAACGTTTTATTACAAAAAAATTGAACAGTAAGGCAGTTTCTCAATTGTCAGTCGCTGTGAGCCCAACAGTTTTCAGTCACCTTTAATACAAAACTAAATTCACACAGGAGCCGCGCTCTGGATCCGAAAGCCCTTTGAGAAACGGAGGGGTAAGGCAGGAAGCGGCAGCAGCACCTGGGCACCCCCTTGCACGCCTGGCGTTGGGTGCAGGAGCGCTACTGCGGCGGAGGAAGAGGAGCTGGGGATTGGCTGCAGTGTAAAAAAAACGTAAGCTTACCCTTTCTCTTCTAACACCCTGGTGTGTTTCGGTGTGATGGGCCTCGGCAGACGTCAGGGTTAGTTCTGAGGGATGACAAACTATTTTTCTTCCCCAAAGAACTGCAAGTCACGGAGCAGTTCAGCACTTTAAGAAGTCATGCACTGAAACATTTCTACTCCCCGAGCAATGCCCCTTAGACCGTTCTTAAAATGCTGTGTAACGCTGGACGTGCGCGATGGCAGCTGAGGCGAGGGTGGCGACTGTTGAGCACACGTCCCCAGACACCCCCAACGTCTCTCCAGCTTGTCGCTCATCTTTTGGTGCTGGCTGAACAGAGATGGGGGAAAAAAAACCCCAACAAAACATTGACTAATATAAAAAAAACCCCCTCTGATTTCTCATCGCTTCAACCCTTCCTGTCTTCATTCCAGACGTAAGAACAAACCCACAGTGCTTTCTTCCGCTACGGCAGTACCTAAAGCAGGTGCTGACACTTTTTATTCAGTATTTATCTTTTAACTTAGGTAAATTCTACAACTTTTCGCTTTTACTTATTTTAATGTGTCAAGTAACTCCTCTGCTCACTCTAGGGGAAAAACCCCCAGCTTTTCTGCACGAGCAAAACCAGACCCTGTTTATTCTGAACGCGTTCCTGGCGGCAATGCACCAATTCCTCCTTGTGCGTGTTACCGGCGCAGGACTGGCTTCTCTGCAAGCACTGGTAGAGGCCTCGGAGCCACTGGGGGAGAACTGGTGCCCCCAGGTGAGCCTCCGACCAGCACACCCATCCGTGTAGCCTTGCCGTGCAGGAAAGCGGCAGGACTTACCTGCAGCCATGGTTACCTTTTTTGGTTTTTTGGAGCTTAAGTAAAAAAAGATGGGAATGGAGATGAATGCCTGACACTGCGTAAGGGAGAAAACGTGGGTAAGTCGAAATATTATGGTGGGGTTTTTTAATTATTACAATTTAGTGATCAAAAATACGCTCTGGTAACCCCTCTCTTTGGCGATTCTGTTTCTATCAGATACTGCTCGAGCGTACCGGCTGGTTTGAATAAATGAGCAGTACAGCCGTGAGGTGGAACTAGTTCTGATTTTTCTTTTTATTTGTTTTCTTAAGCGCTGGATGGACTTCGTTTCACAGCTGCCAGAAGCACAGGCCAAATGCAAGAAGGTGCAGGGCAAAGGATGAACAGTTAGGTAGGTCCCGTCGCTAACAGGCTCAGTAGGAATTTAACAACACGTTTTTCCAGCAAAGATTTTTAAAGTGTCTCCTGAAAGGATGCAGCTTCTCAAAGTATAGTACCTTAAACTGCATTCTCAGTACGCCAGAGGTATTTCTAACACGGTAACAGTTGGTTTCATCTACATTTTGGCTCAATTTTCAAGGTTTCATTGAGGCAGAAAGTCCAATTAACTAAAATTGGAATTTTTTCCTTGGTAAAGACTTCAGGCTTGACCCCTAAATCAGTAAAACCATCATCATCCCGAAAATCAGACTGTTTAGGTAGAATCTGGTGCAGCTCACTCTGATCCTTGTCCTCATGCTAGTGGAGTATTTAGACATTTTGCTAAAAATCCCGCCGTTGAAGAGAAACAGCTTAGGAAAGCGCCCCCCCCCCGCAGCCTCTCCCTGCCCTGCTTAGCTCGCCCCGTGCCAGGGGCAGCGGGGAGGGCGGTTATTCCTCCCGCAGGCGTCTGACGAGCAGAACAAAAGCTCAACGGCTACAGCAGCCACAGTCTCATCTCCCTCGGAGGTTTCAACTTCATCTCAGCGTAAGGCTGACTCGTCACAAACTGCGGTCCCTGGAGGTCACGGTCAGTTTGTTCTTCCAGCGCGGGCGCCGCTGACTTTGGGGACGCTTTTCCTGCGTGGCTGGCGTGAATCGGAACGGCTGCAGCCCTGGCTTGTGGGAAGAGCAGCGGTGAAGCGAGCGGCACCAGAGCCTCTGGAGGAGGCGAAGGCGAAGGGCCGGGGAGGCAGCGTGAGGTGCGTGGCTGCGGTGGCGGCAGCCTCCCCCAGGTGAGCAATGCCAAACCATCCGGAGCGGGCACCTCCCGGCATCCTCTGCCAACAGTCGCCCCGTGGCTACAGGCGCGTCGCTGCTGCGGCCTGCAGTCAGCACCCGCCGCAGAAAGCACATTTGCAAAATAGAAAGCACATCTAAAAAAGGTTTAGGATTATAAATAGGCCATCTGCTTGTCACAAAACCTTGAGAACTGGGAGGACGAGGGTGGGGAGCATTCTGTGAGGATTATGTATGACCTCATCACCTGAAGTCTCATAACCAATTTGAAATTCCAGTGTCCTAAGGCACAATTACTTTGATTAATGAAGATGGGGTAACATCCCCATCCCCACTGCCCAAGGAACAGATGTAAGAGTTGACTACTAAGACAGAATAAAAGCAGCATTTGTTTACGTGGATAAATGTTAAAGGAAAAAAAAAAACCCCAAAAACCAAACCCAAAATGGAGGGAAGGCGGGCTGTAACTGTTGTCAGGCTGCTCTGGTGCAGGCATGTGTTTGACACAACGCTGCTGGAGCATCTCATCTGTGCGTACGTAACTGCTGGATCGCGTTTTCAAGGTTCAGAGCCAAATTCCCCACAGAGGCTGAGAAGGAAGACATTTAAAAATGGGGGCTTTTGTGGAAGTGGAAAAACGGGCTAAAATATTATAATAACCTCCTGTTCCCCAGAGAAACACAAACCATGCCCGCAGTTCTCAACAGCAGTGGTTGGGCACCCCAGAAAAGCAAGGAGGCGAATGTCTGGAAATCGAGGAATACGAACTGGTTTAATTCGGCCTTCCTAGGAAGGGAGCCCTCCCGTAAATCACCCCCCCCTTAGCAGTCTGGTGCCAGGAGGACTCTAAGCGAACAATCGCCGGCTTTCCACGCCGATCAGAGGGGCGATGGTGAAGGCAACACCACACATGACAGCACTGTTAGTTGTGGCCCTCATCTATATTTTGTCCTTTTTTTTTTTTTTCCTGTAACACTCATAGACCTTAACAGATTCTGTTCATAAAACCTTAAGGGAGGGGATATTTTAAGGGAACTAAAAGCACGTTTGTTTTGTCCACAGATGAAAACACCGGTGTAGCTGAAGACTGGACCTGTAGTGGAGTGTTAGTCAATTGTAAACTGTAAGGAGATGTGTGCATTTTACACAGACTGAGTACAGAGGAGACAGAGGACGAGCCTGCATCATTCCAACTCTGATAAAGTGCACGGCCTTCGGAATTCCTGTCCCCGCTCGTGGAGCCATTTATTGGATACTGCAAAGACATAAAGGTATTTGATCACTGCACCTGGTTAGCTCGTGCTTCTCGTTAAGCTAAAAACATGCTATTGGCCAGCTGTCATAGAATCATAGAATTGTTGAGGTTGGAAAAGCCCTTTAGGCTCCCCCAGCCCAACCGTGCCCCTACCCCTGCCATCCCACCCCCAAACCCTGGCCCTCAGCACCGCCTCTGCCCAGCTGTTAAATCCCCCCAGGGGTGGGGACTCGACCCCTTCCCCAGGCAGCCCCTTCCAGTGCCTGACAGCCCTTTCAGTCAGGTAAGCACAGGGTTATCTTAACTTTCTAAAAGATTTTAATACACGCACACGGATCAGAAGTTGGCCTAATAAATCAAAGAGGGGAAACCCTCTGGCGGCTGCAAAACTACAAAAGCCTATTAAAGTAGACACAGTATTACATGTATTTTATATATATAGTAAAATATGCTACTATATATATATATAACATCTATATAAACATAATATATAGAGAGATGAAGTAGATATAGCTATAAAGCAGATTTCTTTATAAAGGGCCTGATTTCTGGCTGCTCTTTATTCCACCAGAGGAAAAAGAAAACCAAGACAACCCACCAGCAAAGCCCCAGGCAGCGACAATGAGGTGAGGGGTACTTACCCCATTTGTTTCCAACTAGTACGGGGCAGGCTGCATGCCGCGTGCTGTAATCGCCTTCTCCGCTTGGAAAGAGATTGTACCAGAATACAGCCGTTCCCTGGAAATGGCAGTGGAAACCCTCAGCACCGTGCTCTCTGCGACACACACTTCCGCACCAACTTAACGATAAGGCAAAGGTAATGTCTGTTTGTATTTCAGACATCCCTTTTAAACTGACCACTCTCTTTCCACATTCTATCATTTGCTTTCCTAAGGAATGAGTCTCCTTTGACTCGTTCTGTGTCTGTATATACTTGGCTGTTAATCTTTTTTAAACCCTAAGTTTAAACCCAGTTTCATTCAACTCTGACCAGTTTTAGAAAGGAAGATAATTTGCTAAAAACAAGCAGCAGGCCAGCCAAGACAGACCTTATTTGTGACCCTTCGAGGGAAAAAAGGTAACAGGAACACGCAGGTTCAGGGAGAATTCCCTACAGGCGCCTCAGGACTAAACCTACTTACAGATTTGAGTATTTTCAAAATGTGTTTTGAAGTATTGTAACGTTTTGCAAAGTCTAAAGGTTTAAGCCCAAAATGTAACTATGTGTTAACATGCAGACCATCAGAGGCCCTTGGGATCACCAGTACTACTCCAGTGGTCTCAGTCGTAAGTACCTCTGTGCTCCCACAAACAGCACTCTGATCTTCTTTGGATAAACTCATTTTAAAGCTCCTTTTTAAACGTTTATACATCTGTTGTATTTTTGAGTAGGTGGCAAGAGGAGTGGTTACACTGGCTAAAAAGCCCAGCTTACCTTTTTAGGCCAAACACTAGCTCCTACTTCAGGAAAGACAGTAGCTCCCCCTGCTGACACATCGCTCATCTGAAAAGGGGGGAAAGGCACAGGTAAGCTGCAAGCTGATACATTCCCAAGCACCACGTTTTAGTAGAACAGAATTAGGTTATCAAACAACTTCATTCCTACTTCCCAATCAGCAAGCAAAGGCTGCGCGATGTAACCAGCCTTAAACCAGGCTGAAACCCACCCATTTTGAGCAAAGTGCAACTGCCAGCCTTGTTCCTAAGTGTTACACGCTCAGATGTTTTGGCAATGAGCATGCCACGAATACCGATGCAGAGATAAAACTGAATAGACAGTCAATTAATTTAAGCTGATGCTCAACTTTTAGGAAAAGAACCTCATTAAGAATCATTACTTATGGGTAAGAAGATACCCCGGCTATATTACCGCTAAGTTAGTGTCTGCCTTCATTTGCAGTAAAAAACTGTAATGAAATCATTCAGCAGTATAGAATATGCAGTGATAGATATTTTTGGCACTAGCACATGGCAGAAATATATCACTTACATAAAACAACCAAGTAGCAATTCTGTTGCCTGTTCCCAATTCCTTAAAAGCATCTGGCTCATCTTTCTGTGAATAAAAGCAAGCAGATTTAATAAGCATTTCATTTTGATCATTGAGAGCAGCCAACAACATACAGCTGCAGAGCCAGCAGCAGACAAACTCATGCAGAAAAATTAATCCAATCCCTCTCTCCGGAAGGAGGGGAGAATATGAGCGTATCTATTCATTTAAATAAACCAGGCATTTTAAAATTCTGTAGGACAGGGAGGGCATGAGCCCAAACTGCTGATGAGTAAGAACAACCGTGCTGTCTGAAAATGAGTACATAAATCCTCTTCACGACCACAAACTTAATTGTTTAATTACTCTCACTCACTTATCCCCTCTCGTCCTTGGCCCGGATGAGCAGCAGCAAGGGCAGCTCCTCAGGCCCAGGTTCACACCGCAGGGGTGGCTCCCAGCACCCGCAGGGGTGGTTCTGCCCTTGTGGCCCTCACCCCCCCTTTCCTGCTCCAGCCCTTCCGACCTCACGCTGGGGCTCCGCAGCCGGCCTTCCCCATTGCGTGCTCCTCCCTGGCACGCACCCATTCTAGAGTGCCATTAAAAAATCGGTTCCTGCAGCTTTTGACAGGAGTAAGGTACGTCCCTGCCTCATCGCGTGCGCCCGCGACGCCACCAGCCCAGCGCCCTGTTCGAAGGGGAGCCCTCCTCCCTGCCGCACGCCTGCGCCTTACTCTGCTCTTTGATTACAGCGGGGAGGGAGGGAGCTTGTAACAGGCTAACGAGCAAGCCCAGAGAGGCGTTTGGGTAACCAAGAGGATTTTATCACTTGACTCCCAAGAAGAAAAACCCATTTTGATGGGTTACGAGACTAACTTTTGTCACACCTCACAGCCCACCCCCCCAACCACGATTTGTGTGTGCTACAATTTCAGCAATCACTACTGCGGAAATTAACCCGTGCACTTCCAAACACAAACTGTTAATCGTCTGCAATGCTTTTGAGCATGTGCTTACAGAGCAGAGGTTCTGATTAATAGTTGGTGGCTTGGATTCACAGCGTAAGGTTAATCTGAAGGTGTTAAATCACACATAAGTATGCCCAATAAATAACCAACTGAATTCAGTGGCCTTATTTCCAGCAGTCTGCAATTTAAGCTGCAATAGAAATAGGTTGGGAATTTAAATCAAATTAAAAAAAACCAAAACAAAACAAAAATAAGGATGGTGAGAAGACCTCAGTAGGCTTTTTCCAGTTTCAGGACCGCCCTAGCAATCAGCATGTAAACTACAGTAACAGAGCATTCACGTTTTCAAAATCTCTTCACCAGCCTGCAAGATGCCTGCGTCTCAGCTCTGGGGAAAGACGTCCTCTCTCCCCCTGGCAGGCCTACTCCCTTAAGCTGCGATGCAAGTTTTCCTGCGCTGCCCATAAAGCCTTTCTCATAGGAGAGAGCCTAAAGCTCTCCCCCTGGCAGCCATGTCTGCCTCCATCAGCGATGCTCTGTGCTGCCGCCACAGCTACGGGCACAGATGCGTGTTGGCCAATGCCACCGCCATCTGCCGCACACCTCAGGAGCACAGCAGTTTTTATACGGTTTAACTGCATAACCTTCAGTGGTTTTAAACCAAATGGCTTTAACGCAGCCAGTACCCTGGCCAGCTAGAATATTTCTAAACATTTCTCCAGCTTTAGAGTAAAGCTAATGCCCTTTGCTCTGTTAAGAACTATCAGTTGTCTCCTTAGAATAGTTCTTTTTTAATTATCTTTTTGAAGAAAAGCCTTGTTGCTCTGTAATGCCTAAAATGTTTATCAGTTCAGCTGGTGGTTTAGAGGGCTTTCTCCACTAACATGGATTAGAAAAGTTGAAAGGCTATAAATTTAATACACATTAAAGAATAAAAACTGTGCCACAGCCAAGAGGCCCAGGCTTCACCAGGTGACTATCTCTCCTCCATCTCTTTACTTGCCCGTGCAAAGTCAAAGTGGGGCTCATACTGTCCTCCCACTCCATAATTTGCCACCTGAAAAAGAGAAACACAGCGCTCGTGAAGAAGGAAAGAGGTGGAGACAGAAAACAGGACTTACCCTTCCAAAATCAAAATGAGGCTCATACTGGCCTCCTACTCCGTAGTTGGCTACCTACAGTGAAAGGAGAAGCACAACATCTAGTAAAGCCATATTTCAGCCAGACAAGAAAGGGCAACCTTTAGAGAGCTGGTCTAGTTTAAAAATCAAGCCATAGGCAATCACGGGTCTCTGCCAGCTAAACCATATGGTATGTGACAAAATCCTACTGGGTTTATTCACAGATAGCTCTGACATCACCCGGGTGCCTCATCAGTGTGGAGCCAGAGCCTGAGGCCAAGCTTTAGGACCTCAGCCCTTCAGTCTGCCTTTGCAGGTCTCAACTGGACACCAGCTCCCAGCGAAGCTGCAGCTGAACCTTCCCTTCCCCGGGGTCAGTTTTCCTTCAAAGCTCTGCTGTCCGCCCCCAGCTGAGTGGTGAAGACATTCTCCCGTTTCTGAGTGCCTGCTACCGTCTGATGTAACGACTCCCGGGCCATACAACCTGACCGTGACACTTCTGAAACTCCTGAAGACCCACACAGCCCCAGGCTCCAAGGGGCCCCAAGGTGCTTGGCTACAAGAGCAGCGCATCCAAGACTGGCACCGCAAGATGCGGTGTAGTCCGGGTAAGGAATCTGGTACTTCCCTGGGGCAGAAAAATGTTTTTCTTCTATAGAAACTTTACGGGCTACATTCTCTTCAAAATAGGCCATGGCACTTTTACATCATTCAAGTTAAAATCACTTTTTGGTCTCTCTGTCAATAAAGACTGGCATATTGGCAAAAAATATTCAGTGAAGACAGCTGCACTGTCCTTTTTGCCAATTGAGTTTTATTCCTTTCATCTCTTCTATGTATTCATAACCTGAATTTTCAACCAGATGCTTGGGCATTTTCTCATCAGGAGTCTTGATGGAGTATCACAGTGGCACAACAGCTCTCAGGAGCCTCTTTCTAGGTGTTGTGCTTTCTAGGTATTAATGCTGTCTCAGAGTCGGTGAAGCAGTTGTTCATTTAAAGGCCTCAAGCAAAAAAAACCCTCTAAAATAAAATCTACTCAAGCGTCACATACGGTCAGCCCTTCCCACGTTATGGAGACACCAGACACACGCTTGGCCTTCCAGGACCAAGATGGGATGGCAAATCTGAACAGCTGTTCTCTCCCCTTTCCTGAAGCATCAGTCAAGCTAAACTTTTCACTATTGCCACAGCAGCAAGGTTTCACCCTGCAGCAATCAAACTCAGTTCTATTAGCGTAAATAAAAAGGAATTACACATCCACTGGGACAAATATCAGGAGTGTCGGGTATTACTGCCTCCCTCCAGCAACAGAAAGCCATTTCACACACCGCAAAGACAACTTTGCTTCTTCCTCCTTATAAAAACTCCACTGGTCCCTTCCCAGGGCCTGGAATCAGACCAGCCATCAGACTAAGCTTTTGTGGCTGCCCCACCACCACTACCCGGGCGAGCAGGGTGCTGCACGTGCAGCCATCCACACCGAGATGCCCACAAACAGTCACCACCATACGCGTCCAAACAGCTTACCTGTAGTTCCTCTGCTGTGGAGACATCGAGTCCTGTTAGGTCCTGTATCCGTGTGTTAATGCGAGATACCACAGGGCTTTCATAGCCAGACAACCAAGCACTACGTGGGTGGAAAAAAAGAATAAAAATTAATGAAATATGGTAGTAACAGGCAGTAAGCTAGCAGTGCAAACGCAGCGCTTGGCATTACTTTGAATTGTAGAGTATTTTTTTTGTACTTCTCAAGAATTTGGTAGGGTGATCAGAAATATTTTTCAGTGCATTATGAAGGCCTGCATTTAATAATAAAAAGTTTTCTAGAAAGAACACTTACAGCACTGGTTTGAGGAAGCTGTAAAACTAATGGCCTTAATTCCCATACTGGACTACCAAATGACTGAAGAAAATGTTCCAAACAGTGAACTCTGCTTCCGTATCTTTTCTAAAACAGCACAGAACACTTTTGCTCTTACCCATTCCAAACAGTTAATTTAGACCCCCACATCTGATGCATTTGGAAGCAACACTTGGGAAAGGACTAGGTGAGCTGTGACCTTATTTAGCATAGACTAACGCAGAGTCTATGTGCTTGAGTGCAACTCAGCTCTTCCACGTCGCGTGCGGCATCACAGGCGAGCGCTCTGGGATCTGTCCGTCACATTACTTACCTGTGCAATGGTACTAAAAATCATTATGAAAAACAATTAAATAATGCATAAAACTCTTTTCCCATTTTTCCCTGGTCAATAATTTCTACCGAAACAACCTGTTTGTTACAAATTTGGTGTTTAGCGCATGTTTCGGGTACCCACTGATTTTTTAAGGGTGGTAGAACCAACCCAACTTTTTTTTTTATATTTATTAACTATAAATGTGGAAAGATCTGCCTCACCGTTCCAAAGGCATCTTCAAAATGTCTGCCTCCCACTGGAAATTAGAACTTTTCAGCTAGAAATACTGCATTTAAAGTAACTGGCAAACGAGCCAGCAGGGAAAGGGATGACCAGGTAGAGAAGCAGTCCCACATGAGAATTGCTGCCTTGCCCCGACCCCGAGCAGCACTGGTACCCTACGGGGTTGCTCGTTCCTGAAAGCTGCGTGGCTGGGCAGCACCTACGTCACCCAGAAGCAGCCATGTACCCCAGCTGGCGGCGTTTAGCAGCAAAGGGCACAAGTTGGTATGACCACAGCGCTGCGCAGCCCTGCCGGACCCTTACCAGCCATGAACGCATCCAGTTGGAAAAACAGAGACACGAGCGTTTTTCATCTCTTTACAAGATAAACATTTTTGTGCTTTTTGAAAAAAAAAATAAAAATACAAATTTCATCTAGACACTGGCTTTTTTCTTTTTTAAAAACCACTTATCTGCTCACACGATGCTTGGTTTTCTTGCTGCTTTACTCTTCCCATTCTAGCCCATGCACCTTCATGTTACCTGCTCCTCTGTTCCCTCTCTCGGCTTGCTCACTGCCCTCCCCAGTCCTCCGCCCCGTTTACCTTGGCATCCTAATATGGATGATAAATACTGATGATTTGGGCCCCGTGGAAAACGGAGACTGCTAGGTCTGCCTTTTCTCTCACCAGTGGTTCCTGCTGCTTTTACAAGCCCGTTGGACAGAAAGCTACGCCCAGAACCTTGCTTGCAACGACATCACAGTATTTCTACTCAAGTGAACTTTCACATCTATACTAAATTAGGGTTATTTTCTTCAATAAATAATAAAAAAAACCAAAACCACAAAACCCCACACCAAAACACTTTGCACAGAAGCAACAGTAGCATGACACGTGACACAAGGCACTGACACAGGTTACAGAATCTCTACGAGCATTTTTTTTTTTTTAAATGACAAATGAACTATAGATAAAAGAAATAAGATTTCTCGAGCCAGACTTGCACAAACACATACGAAGCTCCATCCACTTCTGCACGCTGTTAGTATAAGGAAGTGTTACAATGCAACCTTCTTTGATTTAAGGTGGTAGGAGAATGCAAAGACAGGGAGCATCCCCCCCCCACCCCCCCAAAAAAAAAAAGGAGGAAAAAAACCCCACCAAACCAGCAGCTATGCAGCCACATGCTATGCAGCCATGTTGACGAGGCAGCACAAGCCTAACATCACACAGAACACACAAGAAAAGCCCCAACACGGCCATCAGCTTCAAAGTGCAGGCTTTAGCTACCTCTGTCCAGCCTATGCATAAACACAAAACCAAAAAAACCCAAAGAAAGAAAAAAAAGCAAGCACTCTTACTATATTGGTTATTTAGAATTGCAATGAATGCTTTCAACAGGGAGGAAATACTACAGCCTCTCATGAAGGGAAAGTACTATATGTATTTTAAAAATAAAATTAATTGCCCAAGGATACAAAGACAGTCTATGAGAGGTGGAGGAAATGGGGAACTGAAACCCTATTTCAAGTGCCAGCCTGTCTGCTGGTCGCTGGACAAAACTTCAGGGGGGAGGCACATAGCCCTGAATGGTTTAATGAGAAGCGCTGCAGCGTGATTTAACCCTGTAAGTAAGCGTCACAAAATCGGCTTCCATGAGGGCAGAGAGCCCAGGAGCCCCCCGTCCTACCTTGTCCTCTTCTGTTGCCAGTCTCAGCCTTGCTCCTTTGCTGATGTCAGAGTAAGCGTGTGCCTAGCTCCTAGTTTGAGACCATTTATAGCAGGTATTCCTTCACACAAAGGACTCTCTTTTCCCTGCTCTTGCCTATCAAAAAAAACCACCCAAAAACCCCACAACTCCCTGACCAGTGGCGTATGCAATGCGGAATTAACGGCCTCAAGTTGTGCTCAGCAGACTTTTTTCTTTTAATACATGCACAGTCGAAGGTTGAGCATGATTCAGTAAACACATGCAAGCGCTATTCTTCAACGTACATTTGTTAAATTGAACGTTGCTCGTCTGACACATTAACTTGCACAAACAGCATTCTGCTGTATTTTTGACCAGCTGACACCTAGGAGTCCACTGCGGGCAGAAAACTTCACACCAAAAAAAGGGACACGCTTATTTCTGGGAAGTCACAACGGCCGTTTAAGACCTGGGTGACTCAACTTACAGGAGGATTTGATATTTACTTCCTTCGTAACAACCACACCAAACCCCAAAGCTCCCTGATTACCAAGGGATCATATTTTGGTGTCCCACTTGGCTTTTGTAAAAAGACACCCATGAACTAAGCTAACACATTATAGAAACTGAACTAATTTCATTAGCGCACTGAATTCATGCTGGGGGAATTGCTCTCTTCTTCCTCACACGGAGATTTAGCTTTTAACAACATCTGTATTCGTTACAACAGCAGTAATTCCATTTGCTCCTCCCTCTTAGAATTCTGTATTGGGTACCTTATTAGAGATTTTTTTTTTTTAATAGCACAGTGCTTATATGCAGAAATTATTTTAGACTAAGCAGTATATTGGAGGAAAAATACCCAACAGATAAACTGTCCAGAGCTACAGGGGCTCACGCGCCCAAAAGCTGGCCTAGCACCAGCCATTCCAAGGGCCGTGTCCTTGGTCTCAGCTACACCACCACAGCCCCACAGCGTTTCAACGCTGTTTTTCTAACAGTCATTGGTCACACAAAAAACTGGCATTTTTGTTTTAAAACTTCCTAAAATGTACTTAGTATGTAAAAAAAGTACAAGTAGAGACGCAACAGGGAGAGAATAAAAGCACAGACTGGTATTTCTGAAGTGGAAACTTCACCATCATATGCTACAAGCCCCGACTGGCTGCTGGGAGGAGGGCGGGGGGGGAAAGGCAAGCAGCTTCTGTAAAAGCAGCGTGAGAGTGGCCGAGTTTATTCTGGTGCGGCACTCAGCGCGGCTGGATGGTGCTCCTCGTGCTGCTGGCAAGGTGCCCCCTTTTATACAGGCTGCCACGTACCGCACAGCGAACAGTAGGCCTCTCAAAGAGAGGAATGCTGTAATTTAGAAGTGCATTTGCTAGGAAAGAATGTTTGAAGGGGGAAAGCAGTCATCTATTAAAAAAAATAAAGCAAGCTTTTTCTTTTTTTTTGTTTTCGGGAACACTGATTCACCTGGAATCCAAACCAGCTCCAACAGAAAGATGTTTCTACCAGTGGTTCTGCAAAGGAAGTTCAGCGATCCAGCCTAAATAATGTGATCCTTCTAAAGTAGCCTGGCTTGGGGTGTTTGGGGGTGGCTTTTACCTCCGACTATAGATTTAGGTGTCGTGTTCTCTTTTAAAGTATACACATCCTATGCATGTGGAGGACTGCAAAGGCAAGGGAAAGCCTGAGAAGGGAAGGCCCCCTCCACTCTCAAGTCTGTCCCTACCCTCAAAAAATTGTCTTTGCTAACTTGACGATGTGCTGTGCCCCATTTACTTGTACGTTTCTTTGCAATTCTCACTCCAGTTTCCAGTGAGATACGGAATTAAAAACCTCAGCTTGGAAAAAATCTGATTTAATTCTGTGAGCTCCTTAGGTATGCTGGAAGGAAGCCCCAGCACAGCA
>JAKFQP010000720.1:0-20725 GCA_023375905.1 Nycticorax nycticorax | reverse complement strand
AAAAATAAAACCTAAATGCAACACATGTCAAACAGGAAGGCGTATGTTCCTGAAGGCATTCTGGAGGGGGCCTGCAGGGACAGTTTTAAGGAGCAAATGTGTAAGAGCTCACCAGACAATTTCCAAAGGACTCCCACTGCCTGCACGCGCTCTGGTGAGTAAACAGACCTGCAGGTCTATGCTGCTGGAGGTGCAAGGCAGTTAATACGCAAAAATAAAAGTTTTCAACTTGCCACTGCTTGTACCAAGCATGGCTTTAAAGATCAGGCTTCAGCTACAATGGTTTTCTACCTTCCGTGAGAGTTACAATCATTCCTGACTCACTCAACTTCTTGTGATCCAG
The DNA here is from genome assembly GCA_023375905.1 of Nycticorax nycticorax. Lineage (NCBI taxonomy): Eukaryota > Metazoa > Chordata > Aves > Pelecaniformes > Ardeidae > Nycticorax > Nycticorax nycticorax. The sequence continues at coordinate 20,382 of JAKFQP010000720.1, read as the reverse complement.
TACTGTGATGCACTTTTATCTTTTTAAAGAATTCATAGCTAACTAAAAACTCTTAAAGCTACCAGCCATTCCAATTTCAGGTTTTTTGTTCAAAGAAGCTGAAAGAACACTGGTTTTCCATTAAAGCAGCAACTACTTTCAATCATTTAAACAAGGAAATTCTTTAAAATTATCAACCAGTTTAATTTGCACCATTGCCACGAATTACAGCAGCTCGTCGGTGCCTGGTTTTAAGCAGCGAGTATCCGTACCGAAGCTTCGTGGCAGAGGTGAGCTACGCAGGCAGCCTTTTCCACCGTTCGTTAGTGTAAGCAGACCCCCGCGCGGCACTGCCCTTTTAGTACGTTAGTCGCGCTAGAGAAGCCATGCTAAGCGACAGAAGGCGCTTCCATCTCGGCTACCACTAACATACAGAACTGTTTCAGCAGACCGCTTGCTTTGTTACAGGACGGCTCAGTTCTCTTTCTTCTAAAGAGAAACCAAGAATGTAAAAGTTACGCAAAATCCTTATTTGCCCCAGGTTTAGAGATGAAGCGGTACGGTCCCAGGACAGACTTCCTCGGACTGGATATACCTTTGGAAGACGTTCCCCTTACCTCTTAGAGACTCTGTAATGTGCTGTGGTCAGTTTCCCAGTCTCAGGGTCATGAACAGTAGCACGGCTCAGCTACAAAAAGAGAAAGGACAAGGGCTTACCCACCTAGTAGGCTGCTTTTTCGCCAAGCCACAGGTGTTTGAAAGGGTTCCGATTGGTCTGGATGGTATGCAATGCTCTTAAATTAGCAATATTAGAAGGGCAACAGAAGCTGTAGCTGCCATGTCCAAATCCAAACAAATTGGTTGGAAAAATTTGGTTAGATTGTCCTTTCACTTTTTTCCTCTTTTTTTTTTTTTTACTTTTTTTTTTGTTGTTGTTGTTTTAAACTAGAGACTTTCTGCAAATAATTTACAATGCTGAGTTTCACAGACAATTCCCCTTCACCCAGAAGTTTAACGCCTTTCAGAATTTTGGCTTAACGCTGATGGAATGCAGGGTCAATCTTTTATCACCACTATTAAAACCAGGTAGGGGGTGGGAAGGGGCAGGTGGATTCTTTTAGAGCCAGGCAATTTTGGAAAAAATTGGCTAAATTCAAGACATGCAGTACTTAACAGACAAGCTGGAAAGAACCAGCAGCCCTGTGAAAACGAGCCTGTGTCTGCCAGATTTGTGTCAGCAGGAGGTAAAAGAGCCCCGGCAGGAGCACGGTATGATCTCGGACAACGAGTGTGACTAACGACCGTGCGTTTTGCTTGCCACTCCAGCCGTCACGCGCAGTAAGGACTTGAAGCATCTCCTACACGTGTAATGGCACTTCAAGCAGTCTGCTAGATTTTACAAGGAAAGGGAGGACAATTTTTGCTTGGGGAGAAGAGCGAAGGGGAAGGGAATGTATAAAAAAACCAAACCTAGATTCTACTGAAGGTTTTGTAGCATCGTGTATTTGTTTTACACTTATGTAGAGATCTGCTTCTGTACAGATCCTCATTTGAGGACACACACCGAGAAGGTGACCAAAAAAAGAAAAAGAAGAAATCAAAATACGCCCCCAGAACTTCTAGCTGAAGGAAAAGACTGAGAAACTCAGCAGTAACAGCCTGTTACAGATCTGCACGTAATAAAGCGGTGGGCTACAAAGCCAAAGTTGTCTTTTTAGACCACCTCTTTCTTCCCCATAATGAGCAGAATCTACACACTCATTACAGGCCCAAAACATCTGGCATAGAGCTCTCTTACCTTTTGCTAATTCTGTAATGTGCCGTCTCCAAGGCTCCTGTTATGGGGTTTGAAATGGTGGCTCGCCTCAGCTGTGAAGCGAACCATCAGAATAGTTGCATTACAAAGCACATACTGCATCACAGCAATCCGACCATTCAGAAGCCTAAGGGGAAATGTCACGCAAGCCGCCACGCAAGCCACCCAGTCACCTCTTGCGGTGCTTTTTCTTTTACGGAGGGGGTGGAAATTCGTAAAGCAGTTGATGGGGAAGGAGGGGCAGCCTCCAATTTTACTAAAAGAGAGGGGATTTAGGGGTTTTTTGGTTGTTGTTTTAAACAAGAGTGTTAGAGAAGATCAAGTTTTCCAGGAACGTTTCCATTTCTGTAGCAAGAAGAACAGTCGTCTGAATAAAGTAAACTAGAAGCTTTCATTTCCTTCATATTGCAACAACTGCTGGAAGCGGCACAGCATGATGGCACGTGTACAACTGGTCCTTTGTTAGCGTTCTGCCCTGCGCGTCTAAGAGGAGTTTTACAGTTCAGTGGAATCCAGGCAACACTTTGATCTCATATAAGCGAAAGATGAATAAAACCCTACCCTTCTATACCAAAAGCAGCACCAGAGTGAACTCCCTTAATGCCGACAGCTAACACAAACTAACTGCTCAGTCCATGGACACATTTACGTTGTATTCCTGTTACAGAGAACAAGAACTCTTGGTTTAAGGCCTACCTTCCCCTCTGTTGTGCTCCAGTTACTTGACACCATTCCACCTACGCTAATACTCTGATTCAAAACCTTATGCGTGCCCTTTAACTTTGTCCACGTACTATCAGACACGCTCCATCATTCCTAACTGGAAAGGTTGAGTTGCAGAGCCCAAATTTTGGAAGAGGCACAAAATGGCATCCCAAGGCCCAAACAAATAGAAGATTAGTATTTCTCTATTGTTAAAATAAACTAAGTAAACAAAGGCCTCTCCATGCCTGCTAACGAGTACCGGGAACTCTTAATATGCTGCCTCTCGACTCGTCCCATGCGGACGCATACAAGAATCAGGGCACAAACTATGACTCCAGCGAGACTCCCAAAGCTGAGTACGGCGGCTTCACCCCGCCGGCTTACACTACCGAAGTGGCAGAAGGCTGGGCACAGATCAGACAGCGCCGGCTTCCGAGAGGCGGCGATGGTAACATCCCGAGCATTGGGAAGAAGGAGATGACCTTTCAGCCTTAAAAAATGCAATCCTCTTGCTATGCTCATTACTGAGCCCTGCAAGGCCTCGGCCATAGGAAATACGTGGAACACTAACAGCATACAGATGCTTCCACATTAACAAACTATATGAATCTGTAAGTCTTTACCATGAGCCAAACATTTGATAAGAAAACAATTATCTCAGCACGTTTAGAAGTTAAAATAGCCGTGTTTCATAGGTCCACACAGGTTTTTATTTTCAGGGCTCAGACTTACTTCTACTCCATGAAGAAGTGATTCAGTCATACTCCACAGACATAATGCCAGAGCTTTTGCAGCAGCAAAGGGCTTAACCAAACAACCAGGGCTCTGATTTTTAGAGCTGCAGGAAGGCTGCCTGACAGGAGAGCAAGAAGAGATGTTTTGCAGGCAAGCGAAGAGAATTGCTCGTACTTCTTGCTTACAGTTCAGAACGGTACCTCAGAAGTACAACGCATCAGCCTTTAGGAAGCTTTAAAATTGCCTTCAGGCTCCCTAGTACTCGGGGCAGCGGCCAAGGACAGCCTCATCCTCAATGTGCCCATGTATAACCCACGGACGGTTTACTTCGCAGCGGACCAAGCTAAGCATTTGTCCTATATTTAAGGCACTTATCCCCCTAATCTCCATTTTCTCAGCTCTCTGTGGACTAAAAGCCATTTAGGCTAAAAACAAAGAAAAAAAAAAAAAAGGCAGGAAAATTAATTTCCACGAGTTTTAATCTTATTTTACAAGTAACTGGTAATTGATGGAAAAATAAATCAATTTAAGTACATCTTCACCGCGAATCTTGAGAAGCAGAGTCACACCAACTGGATACAGAAGGCAACTCTGTCAGGCTGCTGTTTGTCTTGGACACTCCTGTTTACTCTGACAGCTGAGCTGCCCTGGATTATTCTGCATTCAGAAACAAGAACCTCGGGATCCAGTTTCTCAAATAGGGTTTGGTGAGCTGGCATTGCGAGTAAGAAGCTGAGTACCACCGATTAAGCACTGCCCTCTTAAAGCTGCCATCTGCAGGCAGCTTCGAAGCCTGGGAGAAAGAAGTCAGTTTTATACTGAATGGAGAATAAAACCACTCGTTCTTGTCTATACAATAACGTGGCATTCCAGGACCAGAGGAATGGCTGCCTCTCCCTAGACAGCACTCTACTCTACATCACAACTTGGCAAATACAGACTTTAAAAAACCCCAAAGCCAGAAAACCAAACAAAAACCAGATGACAGCTATACTTCAAGGCACCCTAGCTGCAGTATGTTTCTTTTCTGTTGTAGAACGTTCTCCTCCTCATCTGAAACAGCACACGCTGAAATTGCATCTGCCAGAAGAGCCTGACAATCTTGCACTGCTGTTACCTGGCTCTCTTAATTACACAGAATTTCCAGCTTCCCCACTGCCTCCTTCAAAGTGCTGTCACCATGAGCTACAAGGCGAGAAGAGCAGCATGTGAGCACACCGCACACACAGCTGCATCCAAGAGGAGACAGAATCACACACACTCACACAGAAAACCGCACATGAAATGGAAGATTCCAAAAGGCAAAGAAGCGTAAGGCATTTACCCTTGGCTTTGCTAGTTCTTTCACAGTTTCGATCTCTTCGTCGGAGATGATGTCAAGGAAGCGAACAATTCGAGGTTTGTCCCACTCATCTTCCTGTTTGACAGGGCCCAGAATGTACCTAGGATTCCTGTTTCCGTCATAGTAGCGGCAGAAGAGTCTTTTTTGTCTCCGAGGGGTCTGAAAGCCAGGTGGAGCAAGAGATAATCAGAGACCTTCCATATGACATTAATATCTCCAAGAAACAAAAGGTGTCTGGAGAACAACAGACAGGAACAATTCACTTTCCCTACCTTAATGTTATGTTACAAATTAAAGGGATGCTTTAAGTTTGAGAAATTAGTACTTTCAGCACATTAACATTACCCTGTAATACTGCAACAAGCAGTACTTTACAGAGCCCTATTAAAAATAGTTTTCTCACTAAAAACCCACCCTCATTCAATTCTGTGTGTAAATCTAGACTTCCAGCATCCTTATTCAATTAATTACAGTTATGTAGTGCATCCAAGTTAGTCAGCAGTGCCTGTGGCTGTATTACTTTTTGTCTACTGGACAGAATGAAATGGGGAAAAAATCCAACACATGCTAATCCTCGGTTCTACACACTCAGCCAACTGCTGTAACAACTTCCTTGCTTTCACGCCACATACAAATTCTTGACATTGTTGTGTTACGGTTGGTTTCATACATTTGAAAACAGTCTACTCCACTTTACCATTTTGAGACCCTCCCCACGGCACAGCATTTCGTACTTCCTTCTCTCGGGCAGGTAATCCTTTTTCTTAACCTCAGTTTCCTTCTCCACCTGGTCTTCTGAATCCGTACTGGACTTATTTGCTTCTTTTTCTTTAGCCATGATGTATTCAAAATATTTCATGTTCCCATTTGCTCTTTGATGTTCAGGATCTATTGACAAAGAAACAAACAAGTATTGCTGGCAAGTTTCCAACGTGTGAAGAAGTATCCAGAAGCAGCTATTTACAGAAAGAAAAAGAAAACAGATGCACGCTACTGCTTCTCAGATAGAAATTAGAAACATCTACTCTGGTTTGAGAGCATTCACAGGATAGCTAAAACTCCGAGCTAAGCTGGAGGCGATGCTAGCCTGCAGCATGCACATATCCTTAGTCATCTGCAGGCAAACACATGGTGAGCTTTCAGAGCTAAGCTCAACTCATTCACAGTTAAGAAAACTGCTTGCTATGAGGCCAGGATCCCCCAAAGGCACGGGGGTCCAAAAACTAAGAAAAAGGGTTCGGCCATTCCAGCCAACTGCACCAGAGAGGGAGAGACAAAGGAACGGGACATGGAGAGAGCTGGGACAGCATGACTGGCTTTAAACCTAAAAACTTCCCTGATGGGAATTAAGATTTCTAGTGACAAAGCTTTTAACAATCACTAAACTTACAGAATTTGCTTTGGTTCATTAATAGATGGTTCTCATTAGCCTTTGCTAGGTTAAGGTTTAGTTCTGAGCTTCCCACAGCATCCATCAGCAGAATATTTACAGAAGCATAAGTATTTTTTGTATTTCATAAAACTGACAGAATCTTAGCTTGCTGTATTGCATTCTGTATTTCATATTTTTCACGTCAAGCATGCTTAATTTGCCTTCAAATAATCTGCAGAGATTTTGGTATCGCCAATATAGTCTCAATTTAATTAACTGCGTTCTTGCCTGTAACTGAGGGGAAGTAATCCCAACACAGGAAAGTAAGATGTAGCAAGAGAACCAAATTTCAGGCAGTGATGACTAAGACGGGTAAGTGGTTAGAAGCCAACAGTGACAGAAGGCATGAAACACTTCAATAGAAAGGAGCAATCCTTAGCCATGACACTTTCCGACGTGGTAGTTGAGACTATAATTGTCCATCTAAAAATACGGCAGCAAAATATGACTTATGCTAACACAAGTCTTATTTTACTGAAAATTATGCATCAAGATGTTAATGGCAGAATCAGTAATAATCCGTTTTAAAAACCCATACACAAGCCAGAACACAGGCAGGGCCGCACTCCTCAGTACGAATCCACAGCCAGCACCTGCTGGAACACAGAGCTAGATCGTGGTGAGCTGTGGATCTCTCTTCCAACGTACCCAGTTCCAGAAGGCGTTTGGTGAGCATCATGGCTTTGCTCAGATCCCCCTGCTGATACACAGCATAACTCAGGTAGTCCAGAATGTAGACTTTATCTGCAGAGGACACTTCTCCCTCATCCAACTGTTTCAGAGCTTGTTCCATCCAGAGCTCGGTGTGGTAGTAGTCAGCTTCAGTGTAGGCAATCTTTCCCAGTTCAAAGCAATCTTCAGCTGTTAAAAAGGATTTGTGCTTCACACCTGTATTTAAAACAAATCAAACCAAACAGAATTTACACAGAATTCCGGACCAGTCTTTAGAGTAACATTCAGTTATTTCTTATTCTTCACAGCACAGATTATTTCTGTTCTTCAGCATCTCCCTTCTGTGGTGGCTATTTGTTGAAGACTCAGTTTAAGTATCTAAAGCCTGCAAATCCTTGGCAGAATACATAAGCAGTTAGATGCTGTTTTCCATTGCCAGAATACCAGCAACTAAGCTAAATGTCTTCAGCTTTAGTGGAAAATAACATAAACTAAACCAAACCTTCCTTCTTCAAAACCCCGAACACTTCAAGCAAGCCAATAGTAAGCCAAATGCAAAGTTTCAGAAATCTGTTTTCAGAGACATTATTGCATTGTCGCTTTCAAAACGTTACTGAAGCACATCTTGTTAGCGACAACTTAGTGGGGGAGGAAAAAGAAAACGTCAGTCAGTAAATTCCCAGCTGCTCAAGATATTTGTAGTCAGTCATTTTTAGAAACATTTTAAGAGACCTCTGAAAGATTAAAGCACTAGTAAGCAAATTACAGATTCCTATTTTTGCCACTGTAAATTAAGGCCCAATGAAAACCCAAATTTAATGTTGTAAAAAGGAAACAGGACCTGCCAGCTTTACAACTAAAATTTCGTTCCTGGTTACATCTTAACACATCCTGAATTTCTCATAGCAGCTCCCACAGCTGCATTCAAACACGGGAATTCTTCGGTTGAAGACATGCCTCAAGAAATTAAATAGCTGAAGAGACAGCCCGTGAAATGCAGTATCCAACAGAATAACTTTGTTTCTGCTCACTAATTAAACATCTTGTGGTCTGGCCAGCGATTTCAGTTTTCTGAGCCTGAAGCTGCCAATTCTAAAATAACACAAAAATTGGGGAATCGGGTGCGGTGGTGGTGGAGTACTCTCAGACAGAGAGATCCTCTGGAATGGGTAACAGGTTGCAGGGCCATAGCCCGGTACATTTAGAAGCAACGTGGCATGCACGTGTCAAAAGGCAACTCTTTAAAGGGCACTTAAGACGGCAATCATCCATAGGGTTGATAGTTAATATAAAGAAACAGCACAGCCTGTAATGCAGGAGAGAGAATTAATAAGCTATATGACAGCAGTTAAGATTCTGATCAAAACCTGGCATCCTGGCCAAACAGAAATTCCCTGGGAAGGAAAACAAGGAGCACAAAGAAGCAACCATGTGGGATGTTCCTCTCCGGAGCTCTGAGGAGACCAACCTATTCTCTTTTATACTCTGGAACTTTCGGGTTCTGCAATTACACTTTATTACACACAGACTGGGCAGCTTATTGCTTCAAAAGAAACAATAAACTACAGTCCACCCAAAGCACTTTGTCGTGTACTTTTGTGCTGTTTTAAGAAAACAATAATGAACTGCTTATTGTATTAGAATGAATCTGTAGGTCCTTGAGACAGTCTTGAACTAAACCCAAAAGCAAGGTTATACATCATAACATATAAAGCCAATTACCCTTAATTTTATTAGGCATCTGACCACAATGAGCACTTGCAAAAACACAGATGGATTGTACAGAGTTGACTTTTTGCCAGTTGGCGCAGTACTATTTTCAAACAGAGGAAACAAGGAAAAATCAGCAGAGAAAGTCTTCTAAGAAAAAAGCGTGTCTTCTCCTGCATATCAACCTATTAAAGATTATCTCAGGTAATGCCACATGAGCTCAAGTCTGTGTATGCACTCTGTCTTTTGTTTTTCAGTTTATATGCCCCATGAAATTTAAGCTCAAAGAAAACTTTTGTCACTCCCCCATCTGAAAGGTCCATCTTGTCCGTGAGAGGGAAAAGGATAATAAATGATAGACCTGCTTTGTTAAAATGCATTACGTTGTGCAATAAAACTAAGTATCTGCCAGTGCACAACTACTTCAACACAAGAAAGATCCTCACCCAGGCAAGATTTTATTGCTATTACTTTTTTATTAAAAACTATTAACACTAAATTGTCTTACCATAACTAGAAGAAAGATGCAGACTTCAACTAAAAAGAAATTCTCAGGTTCTAGCACAAGCAGAAAACGAGCATGTGAGCAGACTGAGGAGAATGACAGGACAAAGGAGAGTCTCAATTCAGAAAGAAACTTGTGTTCTGTGCAGTGCATTTTATCCACGTGCACTTGGGCAGCGCGCTGGCAGAAGCAAGCCCACCAAGCACGGAAGCCAAGCGGACGTAGTTTCCAACAGAACCACCACAGCAACAAAGCCAGAGCGTCTGTATGCCAGAGTGGGTCAGCCCTCCCTGGGTTCCTCTTCACCAGCACAGCCTGAAGCAACAGGTTTCTCTCTCTTGAGGTGTGGCAGAATTAAAACTGACACCTACGTCAACCTGTATTCAACAACTCACGCCGCACCACTTCTCATAAATTCTTAGCTCAAATGTTTCCCTATTGTTACCTTCACACTACACAGTTTAACAAGACAGAACAGAGTCAAATGATCTGTAATCAGGACATACAGTAAAAGTTCAATGTCCTCTGAAAATAACATCAATGACACTTACCTGGAAGATTCCCCCTTGAGAGGGTGTCTGTATCCAAGTTATACGTGTCCTGAAGCCGCAGGAGGGCTTTTGCTGCACCAGTCTGATCTTCATCATTTGGGAAAAACTGCCGCTGGATAGTCATGTTGGAGATAAAGCCTGGGAAGACAGGGAAACACTTGGCCTCCTTTGTCCCAGGAATTCTACAAACTTTATGCATGAAATGATGCCCTACTGCAGGGAAAGCTAGCGTTTCAGTAAAGGCCACTAATAAGTTAGGAAGAGCTATCAGCCCTGCAGAGCACCAGCAGTTTGTGTCTAAAGGACAGGAGTACCCCCTTGGTTTCACGCAGAAACTATTTCTGTCTTAACAGGTTTAAAAAAAAAAAAGTTACACAGAACAAGGCGACCACACACCCCCCCTGAGAATATTACAGATAATATATGGGTAGTTTTTGCAGCCATTCCACTCAATCCACCTTCCAAAAGGCTTTTCATTTAGTAACAAGGAATTTACAAATAATTCAGAAAGGAAAAAACCAACCAAGTGCTACGAATAGCAGCGTAAAGATTAAGGCTGGTCAATAAAAAGATGAAAACCAAAAATGCAGATGGCTAATTGCAAACAGCTTTTGACAAGACTTCAGGCAGCTACACAGCCACTATGAACCTGACGGCTTTCTGTGGATGTGGGCATCAACGTATTTACATAGAAACCTGAGAAACACACAAAGTTAAAAAGGTTTCTCAAGATCCATCTTCACACAACTCTGAATGGAACTCAAGGCACGTGTTGAAAAGTTAACTTTTTTTTTGTTTTTGGTGAAAAGAAAGCAAAAGAACAATCAAAAAGAAAAAACTTGGGGGCTTTTTAAAGAAGCACCAGGGCGATGTTTATGGAACAGAAGACAAGCAGGTTCTATAAGGTAAAAAAAAAAATTTCTCTAGAAACTGGTCCCTGGTCATCATCCACATGTAATCATCTCCCCTGGTACGAAGGGTTCCTACTCCTCTCTGGTGAACACGCACACAACCACTGCTATCGCTGTTACTTGAAGGGCCCCTCCTGGAGAGCAGTGGGAGAACTGATGTGATTTTTCACCTTCCGCTGCTGCACAGTCAAGAGGCTGGTGGGCTGTTTGCACCAATGGGGGAAACAGAACTCCAGGAGGGTAGCCGAGGAGGGCAGAACCAGCATCCTGGTACACGCAGCCACCAAAAGGAACTGTGTCGTCAAAGTCCGCCATGAGGACCTCAGTTTGAACAAACTGACAGGCACTCTGGCATTTTCAGAAAAGTAACTTTTCTACCCAACAAACTCTTTTGTCCCAAGATCCAGAAGCACAACAAGCTTTACAGCACTAACTAAGGACACTGCCAGTATGATGTTTGTTAAGTTCATCTGCTTCCCCCCCCCATTCAGAAGGACTTAAGATGCACTGGTCCAGATTTCTGGCTGGCAGGTGCAGAGCCTTTTCATTTGGCAAATGGAGCCCCTCACAGCTGCGACAGTGAAGCTGAATGCGCTGGATCCCTATCAGTCTTTTCTGAAAACTCCACTTTTTTAGCATTTCTTACTACAAACCTACACCTGGTATTAGTTAGTTGTTGAGACAGAGTCTCACAGGTCAAATATAATCACCCCAGCTTCTTTGCTGCTAAGTGTCTTTCACAGTCAACTACTTCATGTCCTGTTCCCTACTGAAGGGCTTCTACTCTTGCGGAAAAAAAGAGGCAGCAAAGTATTTGCTACACTAATTCAGATCAGTTCCACAAATGCTCAGTCTCTGCCAACATTCAGGTTTTGAATCATCACACCTTAACAACTCTGGCCATATCAACAGCAACAGCACTTGACCACACTCAAGACAGCCCCACATCTTACACTCAGAAGAGTTTTGTTCCCTTTCTTATGTTCAATGGAGTCATCATACTTGGAGATAAAATTTCCTACAATACTAGTTTGAAAGAAGTGGGAGAGTACGTGAAGCAAACCATGATCCTTGCAAAATTTAAAGCATGCAAGGAGGTTATTCAGTTTAAAAATCACAGTTTTCCTAAAGTTCAAATGACAGCACACTGACAGCAAAATGGCAGGTCTTCTAGGATTATTTTTTATGAAGGCACCTCAAAAGCAGACTAACAAATCTAATTCAAACCATAACATGTGAAAGACATAGTCAAGTAAATGCAATTATCATGTGATCCTTGTTCTTACTACAGGCACACTTACCATCTGACATGTCCTTCAGAACCAGGCTCTCCAGCTCACCCCACTCTGTGTTAAGACGTTTCATCAACTTAAATGCATTAACAGGATGTCCCAAAAACCCCTCTGGGTCTTTCGTAGCAGTATCTGTCAGCTGATCCAATTTCTCTGCCCACCTATAGTGAAAATACACATTTGTTAAAGTCTCTTGTAAAAGTCTGCCAATGCACTATAAAACTGATTTCAAGCCACTCAATGGTCTTCCCCAATAAAAAACCAAGACAAATTGCAAGCTTTTACATTATCTATATATAAAGCTCTCCTATAGAAGGAACAAAAGGGGCTTTTTTTTTTAAATCTTCCTCAGCTGCAGGCCAAGCCTTGTGCTGCTCCTATGGCCTTTGTTGGAACACAGCTGAACAAACTCCTTCCTACAAACACCAAATGCAGTATGCCAGCAGTTCCACAATGAGTTTTCATGCAGGACTAACCAAAACCAAAGCTTTACCCACATTTTTGATCTTTCATTTTTAAATGCTCTTATTTCTAAAGTTTACAATAAGGTAGAATACAAACGCTTGTCTTAAATATTTGCAATATTTGTATTACAAAATACAATGTTGGTCTCAAATATGTACAATATAGAATGCTTGTCTCAAATTATTTTACGCTTAGACACACACTCTTAAATCTACAATAAGCCCCTTGCCTCCCACCACAAAGCTGCCTTCCACACTGTAAGCTCGTATTAAGAAACATGTCATTCTCACGCTCCCAAATGAAGAGCCCAGGCCAACGTTCTGGTGCTACAGCTCTGACTCCACAAACCTCTCTGACACTGTCAGGGACATAAGCCATTCACAACTCCAACGCGCTCCAAAACAAGCACACCTTTCAACAACTGCCGTTGTTCATATGTCATTTTAATGGAAACGTCCAGGGAGCCTGCTCCAGTCTCAAGTCAGCAAGCACCTCAGCCATACTACAAGCACCAGCGCTGTGCTACTACACGTCCGCAAAACAACCAAACTTCACCTCTCTATCCAAAACAATGTAGACCTAGAACACAAAGGCATGTAACAATGCCCTGAAATCAAGATAAATTGACGTTAAAAAAGCCACACCCCACAGGGAATACCAAACATCAACACCAATATAAAGCAAATACAAAATCCACAGCCTGGCAGAAACTCTGTACGTGAGCCAGCATTCAGCTTGCTCCACAATTTGGTATGCCTGAATTAAGTTTGCCTGCTTTACCTGAGACAGGTAGATGTTTGCAACTGTTAAAGGTGCCACTGGTTTGCATTCTCTCTTCCCACACTGCCTGTAGTTGTTTTCCTATGCTCTGACAGCCCCTGTCTGGGTTCCTGCCAGCAGCAATGTGAGTTCAGTCACAGTTTGGGGTTCCCTCCAAAACAGAGCACTCAAAAGTGCTCCTGTGGACCAGGTCCAGCTTCTAGGCAAGCCCAAGACTGAAGAAACCGATTTCAACAAATTGCACGTGCACACTGCACACAGTCAAATCCATCGTACATTTCCCACCGCGTGACCATCAAACCTAACAAGTAGCTGAAAGTCACTGCAACCAGGAGCCACAACCGCAAGGCCAGGATTCCTTTCAAGTAGTTTCTGTTTCATAAAAACCTCCACCACAAGCCACCCACAAGGTGTGAGCCATCCTCTGCATTTCAGTGAATTACCAACTTTCACTGAGTGTAAGTCAACACAAGCTAACAATACCCTTCAGCCAAAGTACAGAGTGCAGCAAACTCAAGTGACACCAGCATTTTTTTCCAGGTTCTTCTATCTCTTTGTGAGAGTTATTTTAACTTTTCTGACCTGACAGCCAGTGCCTCTAATATAATAAAAACAGAGCTGCAACGCTTATATCGTAAGCTGTATTTACACAATTTTGGATGCCCGACAGAAGTACCCTTCTTCCTCAGTGGCAGAATGTAATACACAAAGGCTAAAACGTCCTCATGAGAGATTTATACACATTATTGAAAGCCAGGAAACCATCCTGTTCAGCACTACAAAATTTTTATTTCTGGCTGTGATGAAATCTGACATCTCGGGCTCTGGTCCTCACACCTATAGAGCCAAGCAACATAGTCATGGCAATGGTTGGGTCTCTTGTTAGATTTAAAAGCAGTAAAGAATTTTTATTTTGCTTTAATTTACTTCTAAATCTAAGTATAGCACATAGAAAGAGACTCTGCCCTTGTAGTGGGTTATTACTATTCATTGGTTAGCCACTCACGAGCGATATGGCCACACCAACACTTTCTAGGGCTTTTACGTCCGGTGTATCATTGCAGTCCTTGTAACACTCATTTGCAGACTTGCTGGGTTTTAGTTTCCACTAAGCTGATTGTCATTCAAAGAACTACATCCCCTTGGGAATTATGTGCAAGCAGGAGTCCTAAAGTGAAGGTATCGTACAGAAAGCGAGTTGATTAGGCTTCACGATTAGAAAGCCACACAAAACAATCCAGTAGCTCGGAGATAATGACTTAGGACAAAAACCCGGCAAAAGCTGCTAGTTTAAGCTTTGCCTCAGAGGAAAAATTCCACAAATTTAATCAGCCTTGGGAAGCACTTTTTACATAAGGGTGAACGCAAATTATTAACTATTAGCATTATGAAACAAGCTGCTTACTTTTTGATCTGTTCCAGCTTGCTTTCCTCTGCCTTGATGTAATCTTTCAGTGACACCACCAGATCTTTTTCTGTATTAATTAAGTCTGTCATATGACCTAGAAAACAAATGAGCTTGGTTAGACAAGAAACAAAAAAATGAGAACTGAGAATTAGAGTCGTTCTTCCCCTCTTCAATCCTTTCTTCCCCAAACTCCTTCTGCATTTGCTTAAATAACCCTGAAGGAGTATTTGAGTAAGGCTTCTTGCCTTTTTTTTTTTTTTTTTTAAGGAGAAAATCTCATGTTGCCATGGAAGTTAACATAATATCACATATTTATTATTAGAACTAATTTAGGATTCATTTGGAAAAGGAAGTAGGTTGCAACAGAGTAATTTTTCATCCAAGCATATATAATGCAGAGCAAATAAAGACAAAGCTGCAGAAATATACAAAGACTTCACGTTTGATATACAACACTAATCCAATGTTTTACTTTTAAGATTACTTGCGTGACTTCAATAGGTCTCCTAACAGACCCTGTTATTAATTAATAATTGCTTCATTTCCTGCAAGAAGGCAGCTGAAGTGGTTCTTCATGAAGCGATACAGTCCACGTCTTCAGCTGTGCCACAAGCCATCAGAACCCCGGAGAGAGTACGCTGACATACTGCCATCATTATGTACCCTCAACAGCTGTTTCACTTGCTTCAATGTATGTGCAGCAGTCCACATCAAAATATTGTTTAAAATCCAATACCTATAAGAATACATAATAGATACAAAGCCTAGCCTGGGTCATTAGACTAACTGGACTGACTTAACAAAAAGCATGTTTCTCCCAAAAGAATAAAGTTGATGAAGTTGTATGCACTAGTAAGTGGATTTAGTTCTGTACCAATTAAAGCCTTGCACGCCATTAACACGTTATTGCAGGCTCAGTGTTGAGAGCCGTCAAGAAAATTCTTCTGGCTATGCAGCGCATGCACCAAAGCATGTCTCACCAATGGAAGTGAAGAAGTCCGTATGGGCGTAAGAAAAAGGCAGCAGAAGTCCAAGGGCTACAGTATACCACATCTTGTTGAATGCCATAGTTCAATAGCTGTCTCCTCACCACGTACCTACAAAAGAAACATAAAGTAGGTAGAACACCCCTATTCACCAGAGAGCTGAATCTACCTTCAAAAGAGACAGCTTGTTCTCTTGGGGCTGCCACTAGTGCTTGAGGTAGCAGAACCTTGTGGTACGCTTGAGCAGCTCTCACAGAGAACCAATGCCCTTCTGCAGACTTTCTTACACTTTTGCCTTGTGTAGTAAGAGAAGAAAGAATAGCTTGGAGACAGGGTCTTCGCAAGCACGCTTCATCTTTTTGACACTGCAGATAGAGCTGCTTCACAAAAAGTACCCAAAAACCCAAGACCAAACACTGAGAAAAATGTTAACACTGAGAAAAATGTTAACACCAAGTTAAAAATACGTGTTATCAAGTCTATCCACCCAATGAAAAAAAAGATTCCTTTGATCCGTCAAAAAGATGCCAGTGGAACAGATCTAAATGAAAACCCTGTACAATCAGTCCACAGAGTACTTGCATGCTCCTGCTCTTCAGCTGCCACCACCATGAAGCCAGCCTCCATCCCCGATACAAAAGGTTTCTCTGTCGGGTGGTTCACAGTTAGTCCCTGGGTAAATCCACAGCAGGCTTATGGCAGAGCTTTCTCCCACAAACAGCTGCCAAGCTCTCAGCCTTTCAAGATCCTGAACCCTTTTAACAGACTAGGATTTTCTCCTACCGCATGTTTTAAAAGTAATTATGCTGTCTTGGAATTCACAAGATTTGCTTTTGCCCAAAAGCTTAAACTCTCATGTATTGTATCTGCTCAGAAAAATTAAAACAACCGCACGTACTAACAGAAACTGTTTTACAACTCTTCCAATGGCAAGAGAACTAAAAAGGAAAAAAAAAATAAACATCACAAAGCAAGTCCAGCTACAAAGTGGCTCGGCCTGCTTAGGGAAGAAAGCAATATGCTTTTGATCGAGTTGACAGCACTGGTAGTGAACACCATAAACCCAGGTGTGCCATTCACACAAGGTGTAAACAAAATTGGGAAAGTGCAAAAATCACACCCAAATTAAAACCATGCTACCCAAAAGCAGAGGTATTAGCAGGAAACACTCCCTTGACTCCAGAGTGCAGGATTTCTTCTCACATTGCACCTGAAGGGTCTGGAAGCAGTTCCCTCCTTTCCTTTCCACTTCTAGCACTATAGAAAGAGCTACTCGGGTTTAGATTTACTGACTTGGTGGATTGCCTCTTGGACAGGGCAAGCATAGTTTCACTGGCGCTAACAGGAACAACAGGAAACTCGTCCGAGCCTGGAAAAGCAGCACCATCTCCAACTCTCATAAATCATCTGAAATCTGCATGACCAAAATTGAAGAGCTGAAACATTCTGACACATTCACCGGCAGAAAGTAAGTTGTAAAGTAAAAATCTGGAGGGAAGCCTGGAGTCCTGCTTTTTCCCCCCAGTCGAGTTGGGTGCCTTGGTCTCACCGATGCTCTAAACCAGCCCTGCCGTCCACAGCAGCATTCCTCACCACCTCCTCCTCGCCTGCGCGTCCGCTCCACAGGCAGCCAGGCCACCAGCTAAATCAGGCTATTTCAAACTTAACTCATCCAAAAAAGATCCCCCCCGACCCCTCATTTCACTCTGGTTCAGTTCTGATACAGTTCATTATATAGCCATGTAACATCCACGCCAGTACAAGTGGGCAATTAGGAGGCAGGAACTGGCAAGCCAAAGACAGCAAAGGAAGGCAAAATTGTTGTAGCAGGACAGATTTAATCCATTTGCGAAACTCCAGCCCTAAACACAATGAACAAACATGCAACCCTCCAGCCAGCCTGTAACACTTACCTAGTTTTCAGCACAAACCAGGGATCGTGGCAACACCTATACAACTGTACCTCTCTCTTCTCTGACTAATGTCGGTCTCATTAAACAAGAGCTCCAATTGAGTAACTGCTGTAAATGAACGGGTCATGTCTGGAAGCAAGTTTTCTTCCTGGCAAATTTCACTCTTTACTTAAAAGAAGCTGTATCCACGCGCCCAAGGACACTGATGTGTACCTGCACTCCTGTTAAATCGTATTTTGCTCTGCAGAAAGCCAAGTGCCTCCTGCTCATTCAGCACTCAAGCTACTACATCTGTGAATCAATTACAAAGCACAAACAGTTGTACTGCACGATAAATATTTGCTAACATTATCAATACTCAGAATCCACAGAGCTATTTGTTTACCGCACTCAGCAAAACACAGGAAAAGCTTCAGAAAGTTTACTTTTTACTATGAGTCAGCGTGAAACTTTTCTAAAACACAAACAAAAGGAAAGAACACCAAAAAGGTGATGAAAATGATGCCTCTTCTCCAGCGACAGCCTTCTACCTCCCACAGGAGAACGATGCCGTAGAGCCTGTTCGAGTAGCACGCATTGGAAATGGTTTTTCATCTTCTTCACCCGCCTTTACAGCCTGCTCCAATTCCAGGCTGACTCCGAACACAGTTGCAATCCTATTCCCTCCTTGTACCTTCACAGGCGTACAGCAGAACAAGCAAGTGGCAATGGTCACAAATTGCAACAAGGGGAATTCTACGTAGGTGCAAAAAAAAAGTTTCTCACAGCAACAGCAGTCAGGCACCAGAAGAGTTTGTCCAGAGAAACCGGATTTCCCATTCTTGGAAGAATTTCAAAACTAAGTGGGACAAGCCCATGTGCAGCCTAACCTAACCTCCAAGCTCACCCAACTTCAAACGGGAGGTTAGGCTAGATGACAGCCAGAGGTCACTTCCAACTTCATTTTTCTTTCCTTTCACGGTCTCCAGATTTTTCTGTCATTCGCATGGACTCAGACTCCCGTAATAGCTTTCAGCCACCCAAGATCACTTCCCTCCCAGACGGAATTCATAGAGTTGGAAACAGAGCCCAAGGCAGCGGCCAGCCAAGCCTTCGCTGCCCCAGCAGCAGTTGCTAAGTAGCACAGCTTTCAAGACTACTGCAGAAGGATCAGCTACAGGTTCCCAAATCAAAGAAAATAAAGCTCAGTTAAGATAGATGCTGGAGATCTCTTAGATGCACAAGCTGCCAAATAAGTAGGCTTAATTTCTTCCTGTCAGTGACATGAAGTAAAACAAGATGAAAATCCTCTCTACGTTATTCCTGTCGGTCTGACTCTCCTCCTCAGCAGTGTCCCCCAGGCACACACAAAGATGGCAGCTGAGCATCTTGGAGAGGAGGAATCCGCTACCCACATACAGAAGTGGGAGTCCAGCTGACAGCTTTAACACAGGAGCTTTCCAACTTCCCGTCAGAAGTACATTTGCCGAGCTTTGAAACAGTAAAACATGGCATAGCAGGAAAAAAAACACATGGGGAGAAAATAGCAAAGAACAAACAAATATGAAGATACAAGGAAAACAAAGCAGCAATTAGACAAATGATACTGCCAAGTGCAGCACAGGATTCCCCAAACAGCAGGGACAACAAATGCCATTTCAAATGATGAAGCTTAGAGGTGGGGTTTTTGAGGACTTTTTAAAAAGTCCAGCTTGCCCTACAAGTAGGAACAACCTGCAAGAGTCATAGGAGAGTGGATGTGCACGTAGCATCCATGCAAGCAGAAGGAAAAGTGAAATTGAGACAAACTAGAGAGTGACAGAACCTCGCAACGATCCAGGTCACGCTAATCGGTGACCAAAGACTGAAGCATTTAGCTGAAGATGTTTATTATACAAGCCTCCCCACTGCCAATTCCAAGCTCCCAGGTGCTTACCAGAACCCAGAAAATAGAAACTAAAGGTGTACTTCAACGTGGAATTATTCTGGAATAGCTCTAACTTAATTCCAAAACAGCTTCTTTATTTAAGTAAGAAATAAGTGACCTACTCAAAAGTAAGCCTGCTGCAAGGCCCGGAGTCAAAACCGTATCACCAAGATCCTCAACTTTTGATTTACATACGAGTCCACTCTCACAATCCTTACTGTATCCCACTGTATGTCTCAAAAATCAGTTAAACTGAGCTGAGCTGGGGGCAAGGAAGAGGATAGTACCAGAAACTATAGCGGCTCACTGCACTAAACCTCTGTCTCCAGAACAACTCAAGTTACAGCCTCATGACACGATGTGACTGGCAATACTACTCAAAAGAAAAGAACTTTCCCAGAGAAAATACTAAGCACCAAGAACATTTAGCTGTCTTTGTTGCTTAACAGTCTCGCCGGACAGAAACATTAGAATCCAGTTCCCCAAGTTCTCTAGCACGTCATGTTTAAAGGCTGTTTTAGAGTTAAGATCCAAGCAGCAAGAGAAGAAAGATTTTCCTAGAATTGCTGCTACAAAAGAACATGGCATGGTTAGGGTTCTTTTTCATGACATAGTTGTAATAGTATCTTTTTTTATATATATATGCAAGTAGTATTATAATCTAGTAAGAGAGAAGAATAAATTTTAGAGTCAAGTAGGTGATGTGTTGCAAGTATCATTTATTGCCAACTTGAAGACAACATTTGTGAGTCTGGGTATAGAACAGGCGTGCTCGTAGACAATTTATACCCAAGGAACCAAAGCGAGTTTTAGCTTGGTTTCATTCCAGACTGAGACTGAATGGACACAGCCCTCTCAGAGCCCACTTGTTTTAACTTCCTAAGCCAAGACAAAGAACACGGGCGATGGAGCAGAGCACTTACTAGACACAACAAGCAGGAGGCTATCCTTCTATTTATCCTTCTGCTCAAGGATTAGCAGAGTATCTATAGAGATACACAGAATGTTTTCAGATATTAAGAGTGATTATAAAGAAAGCAGGACAATCCCAGTGATCAGCAGCTGAAAAACAGGAACAGATAAGAGCTCTTTTAGGCTGAGGTTGTAGCCCAGCAGGTGGTTCCGCAGTAGCAGAAAGCCTGCAGAAGGGGAACAGCGAGTCATTCCGAAGTTGCTGCACGAACACAAGTGACAGCAAAGATGCTGTTTCAGCACAGACTTTATTTGCAGTCTTTCCTCAGTTAAACAGACACAATTTATCAAATAAGTTTTTG